>VMDO01000113.1:407470-438507 GCA_007922755.1 Pedetes capensis
AAAAAAAAAAAAAAAAAAAAAAAAAAAAAAAAAAAAAAAAAAAAAAAAAAAAAAAAAAAAAAAAAAAAAAAAAAAAAAAAAGATTAAACACAGGAGAGGGAGGCAAAGGCAGGAGGACCATAAATTCCAGGCCAGAGGCAGCCTACATAATTTAGCGAGACCCTGTTTCAAGATAGAAAAGTAAAAAATGGGCTGGGGGTATGACTCAGTGGTAGAACACTTGCAAAGCATGTGTGAAACCCTGAATGCATCAACTTCCTAGTGCAACAAAATATTTAAAAAATAGTAATTATAAAGCCAACCTCCCAAAAATGAAATGGTCCAAAAAACAAATCTACAGAAACAGAGAACAAATCAGTGATTGTCTGGAGTTGGGGATAGAAATATGGATTAACTGTAAATAGGATAAGGGGCTCTTTCTTGGATGATGGAAATCTTCTAAAAACTGGTTTATGGGAATGACTGCACTCCACATCAAATTCACTAAAAGTCACTCAATTATTACTGTAGAATGCATGAATTTTATGGTATTTAAATTATTATATTGAATTAGGTTAATTTTCAAAAAGTAAAGTCCCAGGCACCAGAATTCTCAGAAAATCTCCAATTCACAGGAAAGAAAAAAAAAATGAATATTCCTGGCCTTTATTAGTCTATCCTTCCCTCTCATTTCTTTTACTCTGTATCTATAATCTCTAATCACCAAGAGTTGAAAAGTTGATTTGCCAGTTTATCTCACTTCTTCTATTCTTGGTCAAGAATAAGTCTCCTTCACTGCTCCTCCTAAGACCCCTGCCACAAAAAGTAAAGTCCCTTTCATCAAAGCTGAATTACAGTTTTCTCTTTTTCATCAAAACGAATTTCGATGGGTCCCCTAGTACCTGCCTATCATCTCAGGAACTCAGGAGGTAGAGGCAGTAGGATCACGAGCTCAAGGCCAGAGGCAGACTGCATAACTTAACAACCCTGTCTCAAGATTTAAAAAAAGAAGTAGAAAAAGAAAAGTGGGCTGGGGGTGCAGCCCAGTAGTAGAACACTTGTATGTGTGAGGCCCTGGGTTCAACCCCTACGTACCACTAGAAAAAAAAAAAAAAAACAAGAAGAAGAAAAAAAAAAAAACATTTCTCTATGAGATTAAAGTACTAATGACTACTATCAATGCCCCCATACCCGGTAGCCTTCACTCATACTTCTAAGTCCTTATTTCTGGAAACTCAGAGGCAAAAGAGTGTGTGTGTGTGTGTGTGTGTGTGTGTGTGTGTGTAAACATATATATATATTCCCCCTACTCTGGTGCTTGGGAGTTGAACCCAGGGCCACACATATACCTTGTAAGTGCTCTACCACCGGTCTACACCTCACCCCACTTTTTTTTATCTTGAGGCAGGGTCTCATTAAGTTACACAGGCAGCCTGTGGACTGAACCTGCAATGCTCCTGCCTCCACATCCCAAGATGTTAGGATTACAGGTGTAAGCCACCACACCAGGCGAAAAGAATATTTTTTAAAAGGCAAAAATCCACTCAAAGAACTCTTCCTAATAATGGCAAGCTAAGTTCTCAGCTCAAATCTCCTGTTTAAAACAAAAATGCTATATAATGGGTTTTTAAAAATCACCTTAAAAGAATCAAAGCACTGACAAGACTGTAAAGAACTATGCATAGTACAGACCTTGTCTCAAAAAGTAAAAAAAAATGGCTGAGGGTGGGCAGCTGAGTGGTCCAGCACTTGCAAAGCACGCAAGTGTGAGGTCCTGGGTTCAACCCCCAGTGCTGCCAAAGAAAAAAAAAAAGAAAGAAAGGGTAGAGCCATAAAAGTAGTGAAAGAAGGAAAAGATAGCAAACAAAAAGTAACTGAGGTAGTATACAAAGATGGATGAGAGAACAAGCTAGATAATAAATCTATCATGAGAAGCTTCAAATAAAAATTTCTGGAGCCGCAACAAAAGCAATCTAGGCTAAGACCAAGCATGGAATAGGCTTACTGAAGAGTAGTATCAATGAAGCAGGCATCTAACATTTTGCTATTCAGAGGGCTGTCCCACTAGTTCTGTCTCACCAGACAAGGACTGCTAATACAACTCGCAGAGTTAGGATACCTGGGGCTACCAAAGTAGAATGAAGTTGGCATGTTGTGCAATGAGAATGCCTGTAGGACAAAAGGTCTCACAATCAGAAATGGCACAAATTCATGACTTCTCCCTTAGGACGGATGAAGAATGGATGAAGAATGGAGCACAGCCCCAGTGTTTGGACTTCTCAGAGATCTGCCCCAGGAATAGCATCTGCCTTGCCTGATTTTGGAAGCTGATAGAGTGATAGCATGCTTTGGATGCCTAGGAGCAACTAAGGACAAAGCATGGCAGCTTGTAGTTATAGCACCAGAGAACCTGCAGTACCACAGAGAGACACCAGAGAGAGTAAAGACCTCCAGAAAAGGAAAGGAGTAAACATCTCTGAGAAACTACATGCACAAGCCCAGAGAAGTCACATTCCCCCAAAAAGAATTCAAAGGGTCCCCAGCATCTCTAGCCAGGATAATAGGTATGATCTTCTTCTGTAGGAAGGCCATCTGTAAAGACTGGAAAAGATATGTTGTTGTTGTTGTTGTTGTTGTTGTTAGGTGCTGTCAAGTCAGTATCCGACTCATAGCGACCCTCATAGGGTTTTCAATGGCTGACTGTTCGGGGATTGCCTTGGGAGTGGGTTGCCACGTCCTTCTCCCATTTTTGCAGTGCTGGGAATCGAACTCAGGACCTCAGAGACTGCAGAGCAGTGCTCTACCAACTGAGCCAAATCCCAGCCCGGAAAAGATATATTGTGCTTCAAATGTATAATGTTGTTGTTGTTAGGTGCCGTCGAGTCGGTATCCGACTCATAGCGACCCTCTGTACAACAGGGGAAACACTATTGTCAGTGCTTCTCTGCTGTTCATAGGGTTTTCAATGGCAGATTGATTTTTGGGAGGGGGTTGCCAGGTCCTTCTCCCATCAAATGTATAATACTCAATAATAAATCATAAAGTACATGAACAAACAAACAGGGAAACATGGCCCAAAAGCAGAGAGGAAAAGAAAACACAAATCAACTCTGAAAAGCAAGGTATTGGTAAATAATGTGGCAAAAAATTTAAAAGTGTCTAAGAAATTTAATGATCTACAAGAGTACACGGACAACTAAATGAAATCAAGAAAACAATGCAGAAACAAAATGAAAATTCCAACAAAGAGAAACTAGAAATAAAGAGCCAAATGAAACTATGAAGCTGAAGAATACAACCAAATTCAAAATTTTACTAGAGAAGCCAGATGTGGTAGCGTACCTGTCTAATCGCAGCAACTTGGGAGGCAGATGCAGGCAAATCACAAGTTCAAGGCCAGAGGCAGCCTGTATAACTTAATGAGACCCTGTCTCAAGAATTCAATGGGACACTTAACCAAGCAGAAAAATCAGCAAACTCAAAGACAGGTAATTTGAAGGACTAGAGGTGTGGCTAAATTGTAGAGTGTTTGCCTAGAATGTGTGAGGCCCTGGTTCAATCCCCAGCAAAGAGGGAAGAAAAAATAAAGACTACAACTAGAATGAACTCAAAGAGGCCCAAAGGAAGACGTATTATAATTAAATTGCTGAAAGTCAAAGAAAAAGAACCTTGAATGCAACCAAAGAAAACAGATAATTTTAAAAGCACCAAGAAAAGTAGCTCATCACATAGAAAGGAGCTCACATTAGATTTTCAACAGATTTGGCAAAAATTTCACAAGCTAAAAGGAATTAGAACAATAGAGTCAAGGTGCTGAAAGAGAAAAATTACAAGCCAGGAATAATATATCCAGCAAAATTGAAGGAGGCATAGATTTTTCTAGATAAACAAAAGCTGATGGAGTTCATTCCTAGACCTTAAGATGCTAAAAGGAGGCCTACAAATTGAAACACAAAGGCAGATGCAATGGTACAAACCTGTAATTCCAGAGACTTGGGAGGTGGAGGCAGGAAGATCGTAGGTTTGAGGCCAGAGGCATCCTGTATCACTTAGCGAAATCTTGTCTCAAAATTAAAAAATTAAAAATGGGCTGGGAGTGCAGCCCAGTGGTAGAGTACTATTTTGCAAAGTATGTTTGAGACCCTGGGTTCAACGCCCAAGTACAGCACCAAAAAAAAAAAAAAAAAAAGGAAGCCACAAAAGACAAAGAGACTGATACTACATGATGGTAAAATAAACTTTCCAGCAACATATAACAACAGAGCATCCAAATGTAAAAGCAAACATTGACAGATTTGAAGATAGAATCAGAGAGTTATATAAACATATTTCATACCCCACTTTTCAACCACGTAAGATGAGTAAGGAAGAAAGCACTTGAAAAACACTATCAATCAACTCTTGGGAGAAGGACTCAGGAACCCACTCCAGAAAAAAACCAATCTGCCACTGAAAACCCTATGATAGCAGAGAAGCACTGACAACAGTGTTTCCCCTGTTGTACTTAGGGTTGCTGTGAGTCAGACACCGACTTGATAGCACCTAACAACAACAACCAATCAAATGGACATAACACATATACAGAAAATCCCACTCAACAAAGAAAACATATTCTTCTCAAGTGCACACAGAAATTTCCCCAAAATAAATCACATGAAATAAAAAAAAAGAAATTTATGATGACTGAAATCATACCAAGTATCTTTTCCCGCCACAATAGAAAGAAACTTGAAATCAACAACAGTACAAAAACTAGAAAATTTATAAATGTGTGAAAATTAAACATTCTTGAACAATCAATAGACCAAAGAAGAAATCACAACATACAAAACTTATGGTACACAGTGAAAGCAGTACTTAAGAAGAAATTTATAGTGGTTATTGCCTACATTTAAGGGGAAGGAAAAAGACCTTAAAACAATCTTAACTTTATACCTCAATGAATAAGAAAAAGCTAAGCCCATGGGGGCTTACATGTTGCTATGAGGCTAAAAGTTATTCTACCGTTATTACAGATACCAGCAGTGTCATCGATGGTGGACAGATTTCAGCTGAGCTTCCAGACTCAGACAGACTAGGGAGTAGGACCTGGCAACCCACTCTCAAAACAATTAGCCATTGAAAACCCTGCAAACAGCAGAGAAACACTGTCAGATATAGTGCCAGAAAATGAGACCCCTGGTTGGAAGGCACTCAAAAGACTACTGAGGAACAGCTGCCTCCTCAAAGTAGTAGTTGTTGTTGTTAGGTGCCATCCAGTCATGTCCAACTCATACAACCCTCATAGGATTTTCAATGGCTGACTGTTTCAGGATTGCCCTGGGAGTGGATTGCCCCATCCTTTTCCTATTTCTGCGGTGCTAGGAATCTTATCGCTCGGATTTAGCTCAGTGGGTAGAGCGCTGCAGTCTCTGAGGTCCCGAGTTCAATTCCCAGCACCTCAAAAATGGGAGAAGGACCTGGCAATCCACTCCCAAGGCAATCCCGAAGCACTCAGCCATTGAAAACCCTATGAGGGTCGCTATGAGTCGGATACCGACTCGACGGCACCTAACAACAACAACAACAAGGAATCTTATCAGGGACCTCAGAGACAGTAGAGCACTGCAAGCTAACTCCCAGCCCCAAAATAAATTCTTTGAGGCTGCCAGGCATTGTGTTGGTGCTTGCCCTGCTATTCCTAGGGATTTCAGTGGCCATCTGTTTTAAGGGGCCCCTGCTGGGCCCATTTTCCCGGTGCTTGTGGTACTCGTGATCCAACCCAGGTCCCAGGGGAGAAGGGAGAAGAGATGCTCCACTGACTGAGCCAATGGAGTAAAACCCCAGGGACCTCTATTTGCTGATGTGGCACAACTCAAAATGAGGAGAAGCAACATCCATTAATAACCGGAACATGGAATGTATGTAGTATGAATCTAGGAAAATTAGAAATCATTAAAAGAGAAAAGGAGCACATGAACATTGACATTCTAGGCATCAGTAAGCGAAAATGGACCAGTATGGACCATTTTGAGTCAATCATATGGTCTACTGTGCTGGGAATGACGTATTTGAGAGAAATGGGGTTGCATTCATCATCAAAACAGATACCTCAAGATCTGCCCTGAAGTACAATGCTGTCAGTGATAGAATAATATCCAAATGCCTACAGGGAAGGCCAGTTAATATGACTTAATAGTCAAATTTATGCACCCACCAAAGGCCACAAATGAAGATAGGGAAGATTTTTACCAGCTTCTGCAATCTGAAATAGATCAAACATGCAATCAGGATGTGCTGATAATTTCTGACGACTAGAATGCAGAAACTGGAAACAAAGAAGGCAGCTCAGTAATCAGAAAACATGGCCTCAGTGAAAGAAAGCATGCTGCAGATTGCATGATAGAATTTTGTCAGACCAATGATCTTTTCATTGCAAATATATTTTTTCATCAACATAAACAGCGACTATACACATGGACTTCACCAGAACATACAAAAACAAAATTGACTACATTTGTGGAAAGAGATGATGGAAAAGCTCAATATCAAATGTCAGAATGAGACCAGGTACTGATTGTGGATCAGACCATCAACTGCTCATATGCAAGTTCAAACTGAAACTGAAGAAAATTAGAACAAGTATATGAAAACTAAGGTATGACTATTAGTATATCCCACCTGAGTTCAGAGACCAGTTCAAGAACAAGATTAATGCATTAGACATGAATGATAGACCAGATGAGTTGTGGTATGATATCAAAGACATCATTCATGAAGAAAGCAAAAGGTTATTAAAAAGATGGGAAAGAGAAAAGACCAAATTACATGTCAAAAGAGACTCTGAAACTTGCCCCTGAACATCCAGTAGCTGAAGTAAAGGGAAAACATGATGAAGTTAAGGGACAGAAGACTTCAAAGGGCAGCTTGAGAAGACAAAAATCACATATTTTAATGACATGTGCAAAGAACTGGAGACAGAAAACCAAAAGGGAAGAACATGTTCTGTTTTTCTCAAACTTAAGGAATTGCAGAAAAATTCAAGCCTCAAGTGGCAACAGTGAAAAATTCTATAGGGAAAATATTAAATGATGCAGGAAACATCAAAAGATGATGAAAGGAATATACAGAGTCATACAAAAAAGAACTGGTGGATAAACAACCATTTCAAGAGGAACCAATGGCACTGAAGGATGAAGTGGAAGCTGCCTTGAAGGAACTGAGGAAACAAGGCTCCAGGAATTGATGGGAAACTCAAAAGAGATGTTTCAACAAATAGACGCACCAGTGGAGGTGCTAATGAGTTTACGCCAGGAGACTTGGCCAGCTGACTAGAAGAGATCCATATTTGTGCCTATTCCCAAGAAGGGGATCCAATTCAATGTGGAAACTATCAAACAATATCATTAATATCATATACAAGCAAAATTTTACTAAAGATCATCCAAAAGCGGACTGCAGCAATATATAGACAGGTAACTGCTGGAAAATCAAGCCGGATTCAGAAGACAGTGGGGAACCAGGGACATCACTGTTGATCTCAGATGGATATTACACAAAGGGAGAGGATACTAGAAAGGTGTCTGTCTATGTTTTATCAACTATGCAAAGGCATTTGACTGTGTGGATCACAACAAACTAGGGATACTGCAAAGAACGGGAATACCAGAGCATCTAATTGTGTTGAACAGAATGAGGAGACACTGCCTGGTTTAAAGTTGAGAAAGGTGTGTGTCAGGGCTGTCTCCTTTCACCACACCTCTCTAATTTCTATGCTGAACATATAATCTGAGAAGCTGGACCTTGTGAAGAACATGGCATCAGGATTGGAGGAAGACTTACTAACAACCTGCGTTATGCAGATGACACAACTCTGCTTGCTGAAAGTGAAGAGGATTTGAAACATTCACTGAGGAAGATCAAAGAACATACGCTTCAGTATGGATTGCACCTCAACATCAACAAAACAAAAATCCTTTCAACTGGGTCAATGTCCAACTTCATGGTAAGTGGAGAAAAGACTGAAGTTGTCCAACATTTTGGTTTACTTTGCTCTACAATCAACAACCGTGGAAGCAGCAGTCAAGAAATCAAAAGATGCACTGCTTTGGGAAAAGCTATGGCTAACCCTAAGTATTGGAAAGTAAAGATGTCACATTGAAAACAAAAGTGCACCTGATTCATGCCATGGTATTTTCAGTCGCATCATATGGTTGTGAAAGCTGGACACTTAACAAGGAAGACAGGAGAAGAAGTGATACTTTTGGATTATGGTGCCGAAGACAAATACCGAATAGACCACGGACTGCCAAAAGAACCACCAGAAGAAGTACAACCAGAGTGCTCCTCAGAAGCAAGGATGGCTAGACTGCATTTTACGTATTTTGGACATGTGGTCAGGAGGGACCATTCCCTGGAGAAGGACATCATGTTTAAGAGAGTGGCAGGTCAATAAAAAAAAGGAAAACCCTCAACTAGATGGATTGATACAGTGTCTGCATCAATGGGCTTCAACATAAATAAGACTGTGTGCCTGGCAGAGAATCAGGGAGTATTTTGTTCTGCTGTACATAGGGTCGCTATGAGTCGGACCCAACTCAACAGCACCCCACAAAAACAAAAACAAACCCAAAAGTAGCAGAAGTAAAGAAACAATAAAAACTAGAGCAGGAATAAACAAGATGGAAAACAGAGAAACAATACACACACATACACCAATAAACAAAAAAACAGAGCTGGGAATGCAACCAAGTGATAGATAGTACACCTAGCATGTACAAGGCCCTAGATTAGATCCTTAGTATAGCCAACAAATCAATAGATGTTGTTGCTGCTGTTGTTAGGTGCTGTCAACTCAGTGTCCAACTCATAAAAACCCTATATACAACAGGCAAAACACTGTTATTAGTGCTTCTCTGTTATTCATAGGATTTTCAATGGCTGATTGTTTTTCGGCAATGGCCAGGTCCTTCTCCTAAGCCTACAGCACCTCGTGTTCCTAGCTGGTTTCCCATCCAAGTACTAACCAGGCCCAACCCTGCTTAGCTTCCAAGATCTCACAGAATTAAATGCCACAGTGGTACCTGCAGGTTAAATAGATAGGTAGGTAGGTAGGTAGGTAGGTAGACAGACAGACAAATAGATAAACTTCAGTTTTTGAAAGGAAAAAATAATGTATTGCAAGCCTGTACCTGCATTAACTAAGAAAACTAAGAAAATTCCATTAAAATCAGAAATTAGGTGGACACAGGGTGCACGCCTATAATCCCAGTGGACTCTGGAGGTAGCGCAGGAAGATCACAAGTTTGAGGCCAGAGGCAGCTTGAGTAATTAAGGAAACTCTATCTCAAAACAAAAAGTAGATAATGGGCTGAGGGTGCAGTTCAATGGTACAGTATTTGCAAAGCATTATGAGACCCTAGATTCATCCCCTCAGTACCACAAGGGAAAAGGAAAAAGGAAAAGGGGAAGGGAGAGAAAAGTGAAATCAAAAAGATATTACAACTGAGGTAGCAGAAATAAGCCTGCAGCAGTAGCCCTGTGGCATCCGATCCCGTCAGATCTCAGAAGCTAAGCAGGGTCGGGCCTGGTTAGTGCCTGGATGGGAGACCGCCTGGGAACACCAGAAGCTGTAGGCTTGGGAGAAGGACCTGGCAACCCCCTCCCAAAAAATCAATCTGCCATTGAAAACCCTATGAACAGCAGAGAAGCACTGACAATAGTGTTTCACCTGTTGAACAAAGGGTCGCTATGAGTCGGATACCGACTCAACGGCACCTAACAACAACAACAACAGCAGAAATAAAGGATCATAAGAGATTACTGTGAATAATTACACACCAATAAAGTGGATAACACAGAATAGATAAACTTCTAGAAACAAAATCTACCAAGACTGAATGAGATGAATCACAAAGAAATACAAAATCTGAACAGACTTATAACTAGTAAGGAGACTGAAAAATCAAAAATATTCCAACAATAAAAGCCCAGTAACCATTGGAAGCCCAGGCTTCACTAGAACAGTCTACCAAGCATTTCATCATTCTCAAACTCTTTCAATGTTTGGCATGGTGGTGCATGCCGGTAATACCAGCACTCAGGAGGCTTAAGCAGGGCGATGACAAGTTTGAGGCGTTTGAGGCGTATCTGAGCTACACAGAGAGACCCACTCTAGAAAAACAAACAACAAAAACCCACAAATAAAACCACCACAACTTAAGAGAGAACACCTCCAAACTCAAATTTTAACAAGACATTAAAAGGACTATATGCATGACCAACTGTGATTTTTAACTCTGATGAAAAATGATTCAAAAATACAAAAACCTGGGCTCATAGTGTATACCTATAATTCCAGCTACTCAGTAAGCTGAGACAGAAGGATTTAAGATTTGATGTCACAGGCCAGCCTGCATAATTTATTTAGTAAGACTCTGTCTCAAAAATAAAATGAAAAAACAAAGAAAAAAAAGAAATAATACAAATGAACAAAAAATTTTAAACCCCCAAACAAAACAAAAAGAATGAAATAAAGAAAAGCGTAAGAAAAATAAATAAATAAGAAAAGAAAAAATTTTTAAAAAACTGGGTCCTGGGGGTACAACTCGGTGAAGCACTTGCCTATCGTGCACAAAACCCTGGGATCAACCTTCAGTACTAGAAACAAAACAAAATAAAAAAAATAAAAGATGACCAATGAGATGGCCCAATTAATGGGATAAAGGCCAAAAATAAATAAGTGAACAAATAAACAAACAAAAAGAAGCCCACGTAGTCATTTCAATTGATGCTCAGGGAGCATCAGACAAAATTCAACTACTCCTGCCAGGTGTGGGTAGTGCTCACGTGTAATTCCAGAACTCAGGAGGCAGAGGCAGGAAAATCACAAGTTCCAGTTCCAAGCCAGCTTGGGCTACATAGTGAGACCCTGTTCCAAAAAAGCAAAAGGGGGAGCCAGGCGTGGTGGCACACGCCTGTAATCCCAGAGGCTGGGGAGGAGGAAGCAGGAGGATACCAAGTTCAAGACCAGAAGTAGTCTGCGTAACTTCGCGAGACCCTGTCTCAAAAAGGTAAAAAAAAAAAAAAAAAAAAAAAAAAAAAAAAAAAAAAAAAAAAAAAAAAAAAAAAAAAAAAAAAAAGGGCTGGGTGTGCAGCTCAGTGGTCCAGTACTTGGAAAGCATGCAAACACAAGGCCCTGGGTTCAACCCCCAGTACCACAAAAAAGCAAAAGGGACTGGGGATGTAGATTAGTAGAAGAGTGATTACTAAGCATACCCAAGGGCCTGGGTTCAATCACCAGCACTGCACCAAAAAAATAAAAAATAAATCAAAATCAAAAATTGGAAAGGCAAAACGATCTCTGTTCACAGACATGAACTTATACATAAGAAATCCTGAAGATTCCATAAAAAACCAAGTGAACAAATTCAGCAAAGGTGCAGAAAACAAAATTAACAACAAAATCTGTTTCTCTACATTCACAATGAAAAGTCTAAAAAAGAAATTAACAAAACAATTCAACTCATAATAGCATAAAAAATAGAATACTTAAGAAGAAAATGAGGTGAAAGAGCTACACACTGAAAACTCCTGAATGAAATTAAAGACATAAGTAAATGTAAAGCCATCTTCTGTTCATAGACTGGAAAATTTAATATTTTATCCATAGTGCCCATAGTAAAGGTTCATTACAATCCCTATCAAAATCCCAATAACAGGCAGATATAGTGGTGTGTATAGGTAGTCCCAGCTACTTGGGAGGCTGAGGTAGGAGGATCACTTGAGCCCAAGAGTTCAAAGCCAGCCTGGGCAACACAGCAAGAACCCATCTCAAAGTCCTTAGCCCAGGATTCAAGGTAAGTCTGAGACAACACAGCAAGAAGTCATCCTCGGAGCCAGGCATGGTAGGGCATACCTACAGTTCCAGAACTCAAGAGGTAGAGGTAAGAGGACCACAAGTTGGAGACCACTCTGGGATACAATAACAAAACAACAAAAAAACCCACTTCTTTGCAATAAAGTAAATAATCAATAGAATGAAAAGGCAACCTATGAAATGAGACACATCTCTTCTGAATACATAAACAAGAAAGTCTGTCTTCAAACTAATATACAATAAAGTCTACTTGCTATTTATAAACTAACCACTGGATTTAAATTTTAGACTCAGAGCCTCTCAATTGCCTGCAATAATGGACTGAATCCCAAAATGTCAGTAGATTTTAAAAGGTAGAAAGTGGCTGGGTGTGGTGTTATCTGTAACCCTAGCATTTGGGAGGCAGATGCAGGAAGATCACTGCAAGTTTAAGGCCAGGCTGGACTACATAGTAAGTTCCAGGCCAGCTGGGTCTACATAGCAAGACCTTGTCTCAGGAGGGGGGAAAAAAAAAGAGCCGGCGCATTCCTGTAATCCCAGGGACTTGGGAGGCAGAGGATCGCAAGTTCGAGACCATAGGCAGTCTGCGTAACTTAGTGAGATCCTGTCTCAAAAAGTAAAATGGACTGAGGGTGCAGCTCAGTGGTCCAGCACTTGCAGAGCACACAAGTGCGAGGCCCTGGGTTCAACCGCCAGTACCGCAAAAAAAAAAAAAAAAAAAAAAAAAAGAAGGAAGGAAGGAAGGAAGGGGGGAGGGAGGGAGAAAGGGAAAAGAAAAGAAAAAAAGAAAAAGGGCTGGGGGTGCACTTCAGTGATATAGCACTTGCAAAGCATACAAGCGTGAGGCCCTAAGTTCAACCACCGGTACTGCAAAAAGAAAAAGAAAAAGAAATGAAGAATGAGAAGAAACATGTAGGAAAATGGTGAACAGCAGCAAAAATGTTGGAACGTAATAAAAGGAGCAAGGACTAAAAGCTTTTGTTAAAATGTCTGAAAATGTACAAAGGTCTTTTCTTAAAATTTCATACACTTCTACGTAAGGTCCTTTACTCAAGTGATAATGCTTTCCTCCCAGTTAATACCACCTTTCCATTAAAACATACCAACTTCAGAAGAGTAACATTATCAGCACCTTCTCCAATCCCTTTCTAGCACAGTTACAAGTCATTACCTGGCTCTGGGAGCTCAGCCTGTGGCGTCAAACTGGGAATTCCTGGCTCCTTTTCTGTATTCTCCATGCCGGCATTGGATTTATCACAAACATTCAACCGTGGCCCAACTGAATCTGAGTGGCTGGCATGATTTGGATCTGTCAATGAATCCTCCGGTATGTGTGCAGGAGGAGGAGTTCTATGCTCTGGGTAATTATCCCGCCCCTTCTGTACCGGGTCACCAGGAAGCAAGACCCCAAAGGCACCCTCTGAGTTTTCTTTTTCCTTAAATCGATTAGTGCGCTTGCCAGGTTTACTACGCCTTTGGTTTAATCGCTGCCACCGCTTTTTAGGCACCACTTGATGATTTACACCATTGGGTTCATCATTCTCACTATTCATTTCAGAGTCCAGCTCTGGACCTTTCCTGTTCTCAAAAGAGGGTTTTTTCTCAAGAATTTTATCAGCCTCAGGTTGTTCAAGTTTGTTATCAAATTGTATATCAGAAATATGGGTGTTTTCATTTGTTAAATGGCCCATTAATTGAAGGGGTGGCTCTTTACCAGGATCTTCTGCCCCACCCTTTGGTGGGCCATTCACTGAACTTCCACTTTCTTTGTCTCCTTGCAAGGTAGTCTCAAGAGTCACAGCTGGAAGCCGGTTCAGTTTTCTTTTGCGCTCCATCTTTAAGGCTTTCCGGTTCACTGTGTTCTTTGCCATTTGGGCTGAAAATGCATCTCGCAATTTGGGTGCCAGCTTTGTTCGGCTACAGTTGCGCCTAGTAATGGAGTTTGAACGATTTTTGCCAGAAGAAGGGAGGTCTCTTCTGTCAGAGGCTAATCCAGAAGAGGCTAATCCAGGTAAAGTGGCAGACAACTCCCCAGACAATGCAGAGTCACCCCCACTAGGGCTAGGATGGACTGAGTCCTGAGTGCCATCTCCATTTTTTTCTGAATTATGGGTAGAGCCTCCTGAAACCAAAACCTTAGATGCCGCTATAGGACTACTGGTAGAACAATCCCCACGACCAGGACTCCGGTAAGAGATTGGGTTTTGAGCAGTCATCAACCGCTGCTCCTTGGTCTTACTATCGTGCATATCTTTCAACATCATTAGCAATGTACTGAATTTGTAGTCCGGTTCAATTGGTAAATGATTCTGACTAGAAGCAGAAGAAAAAAGTAACGGTTTTGATGATTTTGATGTTCCAGAGTCACTGACATCCTCACTTAAGGACCTATAAGAAAGTTCCTTCAATTCTGACAGAACATGTTTCACCACTGCTGTTTCTATGTCACTTGAATCCCTGGTTTTCTCATGCATGTTGTTCAGTAGTTTTAACCCATCCACTTTCCCACTTTTAGAAATGCTGGCCAAAGAGCCTTTGGTATCAGAAGAGCAGCATTTTAAACTGCGATCCTCACTTGTAACTGGGGGTTCTACTGAAACTGGGTTTTCTTTATGTTTGTACTTTATACTTCGGAACTTGGGCTGTTTGCTTTTTGAATGTAGCAGCGCTTGATTTGTAATCGCACTCTTTATTAGTGAGTTCTCATTCGAAATGCTTGATGCTATGTTGAATTTTGGAGAGAGACCATCATTTCTCAATTGTGACTGAGGTTTGTGGACAAAAGTAGACACTTTACGATCAGAGAGATTAACCTGAGATGTCTCAGTTCCGGGTTCTGTGGTCTTCATACAATCTATTAAGTGGTCCGTATGTGAATTAGAAATGAGGGACTTCTGTTTTTCTTTTACCCTACTATTTGTGGCAGAATACCTAGAATACTTTGTCTTTTCATTTTTCTGCATGGATAATATGTTCTCTGTTCTATCAAAAGCATCTGTAATTTCAAGGACACTATTATCAGACTCTGAGCTGTGTTCTACAGGATCCAGATCACTGCTTCCATCATCAGAAGTGGTACAGATGCTAATGGAATCACTTCGCTTTTCTTCATCACCAGCTCCAATATAGCAGAGCTGCACTTTTGAACTACACACCAGACCTGGCTGGAGTTTCTTTTTCTCCCCAGAACGTTTAGAAATCAAGGCACCCTCAGACAAGCCCAACAAAGAGTCACAATTTGAAGTCTCAAATTCTTTTTTTGCAGTGTTTTTTCCACATGAAGAAAAAAGGAAACTTCCTGGGGCAGTGTTGGACCCTGTGAGACTGTTTGCTATCCTGGAAAGTTCATTAGAAGCCTGCTTGTCAGATACATCCCCAGAGATAAAGTTTAAGCCAAGGTTTTCTGGTATCTTTCCCCTACGTTCCTCCTTATGTGCTTCAAATTGCATGAGGCCCTTTTTCACATTAGTCCTTTTTGGATTATCAGAGTTCTTTCTGGCTCGAGACTTAGCACAGGGCTTTTCCTTCTCATCTGCAGAATGTTCAGAATCAAAACCCAGAGATTTCAAGCAACCATTAAGCAACACATGATGTTCTGATTCAGGGTCATTTGTACAGTCCTCAAATGGCATATCCTCCTCACTGTCCAATTTAATTGAACTGGTGACACATTTTTGGTTCTTTGATCCTTTGGGAACATCATACTGTTCAGCAAGACCAACACTGGCTTCCCATTTACTCAAAATTTTCTGAGGAACCTTAAATTTAAAGGAGAAAAAGAACGTCATTTATCGGAGAAATGGGAGTGAAATAGCAAGGTAATCAATAAACATCTTTCAACTCAGAAGCTTCCTCAGACCTTGTTTACACTTATTCAAGGTCCTTTTATGGGACTGGCCAGGTAGTTAGCATCTGAGCTTACCCAGAATTTAACTACTAGGGATTCCCCAACACTACTGACACTAATATGCCCTATCATCACTGAACGGATTGGTCTCATAAACCTGCCCTCCCTGCATTTATAAGCACAAAAAGAGTGGACCATAACTTAGACTAAAACATTACATTACTAAATCAAGGAATACTCAATCTTCTCTGTTTACTCCTCTATATTTTACAGTAAGGACTTATTTCCTTCCTGACATAGAGGACATGCACATGCTCAGCTGCATAAAAAAGAAAGCAAAAGATTTAAAGATGACTATGGAAAAATAAAACAGGAGAAACAAACAGGTTAGACCAGTCCTACAGGGAATCTGAAATTGAAAGTTCTAGTTACTGCAAGGGTAACTAGCTAATCAAAGCTTTTCTATACATGCTACATACAACCTGGATTACAACGAACTTACCTGCAGGGCATATTTATGTAGTCCAGAGAAGCAAAGACACACTGGGGATAACAAAATACATGTGGTCTTTTCTAAATTACTTACAGCATCAGAACACTGAGACTCTGTGAAATACAACTAATTTTCCAGACTCTTCTAACCTTCCTTTCTTGGCTCTCCATAACAGGTATTAGTTAAGGTTCTAACTACCACTTACTATTTACAAATACTTTTAATACTTGTAAAGAAAATGTTCTGAAAAGCATGTAAAACTTCAGTCTCTAGACAGGATAAGCTCCTCTTTTTTATAAGACACTAAACTAACCATCTGATCTCTTTTACATGCAAAGCAACACCTACCAGTGCTCATGTCTGCAACAAGAGTAAATCAATTTTCCAAACCAGGAAAGCCCTAGTAAACTCTTCTGAAAAGAGAGTTGATAAATGTATAAAGTTAAAAAATTAACACAAAAATTCTGAAACCTCTGCACTATCAACTACCCAAAATACTAGAAAAACTGCAGTTAAATTCCTTTATCCGAATAACACCACATACTAATTGTTCTTAGAATACAAACCTTATCACATATTAAATATTTTATACTTATTTCTAATTCTCCGAATAGTTCTAGAAGTATATGTTTTTATACTAGTTTTAAAGATCAAGACACTGAGTCTCACAGAGCATAAGTTATAAGGGGAAGACTTGCATACTAACACTAAATTATCCTAGTTGTGATTTTTAAAAAATAGTCTAAATGTACTTATAAATAGGGGATATGAAACACCAATCTTAGAACTATTTCTTAGAATAGTTACAGGCACATGCTCATACTCCTAGTACTCAGGATACTGAGGCAGGAAGATCATGAATTTGGGGCCAGCTTGGGCTACATGATTTCTAAGCCAGCCTAGGATACACAAAGAGAAACTGTCTCAAAACAGCAAAATAAACACAAAAACAAACAAAAAATTATTTCTTGGAACTTACAAAATTGACTTTAAGAGCTGGGCAAGGTGGTGCATACCTATAGTCCTAGCTATTCAGGAAGTTGAGAAAGATCAATTGAGCCCAAGAGTTCAGAATCAGCCAGGGCAAAATACCAAGACACTATTTAGACGAAAAAAAAAAAAAAAAAAAGAGAGAGAGAGAGAACGAACTGACTGTAAAAGAATATTAGCCAGGCATAGTGGAACATCCCTGTAATCCCAGTGACACAAGAGTCAGATGCAGGAATGCAGGAAGATTATAAATTTGAGCCCACAGCCAGCATGCATAACTTAGGCAAATGCTGTCTCAAGATAAAAGTTTTAAAGAAGGGGTTGGGGTGCAGCTCAGTGGTAGAGCACTTACTTGCAAAATATTCACAAGGCCCTGGGTTTGACCCCCAAGTATGGTTTAAAAAAAAAAAAAGATAAATGAATGAATTGTTGTTGTTGTTAGGTGCCCTCGAGTCGGTATCTAACTCATAGTGACCCTCATAGGGTTTTCAATGGCTGACTATTTTTCGGGATTGCCTTGGGAGTGGATTGCCAGGCCCTTCTCCCATTTTTGCGGTGCTGGGAATTGAACTTGGGACCTCAGAGACTGCAGCGCAGTGCTCTACCAACTGAGCTAAATCCCAGCCCAAATGAATGAATATATAAATAAAATAAATAAAAGGAATATTAAAATAACAGGGGCAAAGAGTGGTGATTGCTAGGAACTAGAGGCAGAAAGAAATAGGGAGTTTTTGTTTAACAGGTACAGTTTCAATTTTATGAAATAAAAAAATGTACACAGGCCAGGGATGTAATTCATTGGTAAAGCAGCTTCTTAGCATGCATGAGGCCCTGGGATTGATGTCCAACACTGCCTCCCGCCCCCGCAAAAAAAAGAAGAAGAAGAAAAACCTTAACATGGATAGTTTCCACATTATAAATTTATATAATGTCATTTATCTGTACACTTTAAAAATGTTTAAGATGAAGAGCCAGGCATTGAGGTGCATGCCTATAATCCTAGTACTTAGGAGATTGAGACAGGAGCATCATGAGTTAAAGGCCAGCATGGGTTGCATAGTGAGACACTTGCCTCAAAAAAAAGAAAAAGAAGAAGAAGAAAAAGAAGGTTAAGATGGTAAGTTTTGTTACCTGTATTTTATTTTACCACAATAAAAAAAATTAAAGGAGAAAAATGGATTAAAAGAAAATAAAAAGGCAAGGTGTGGAGGCACACACCTATAATCCCAGCACTCAGGAGGCTGAAGGATGAGGATCATGAGCTCGACCTCAGCCTGGGATATACAGCAAGACAATCTTAAACACTTGCACATGCACACATGCAAAATAAATAAAAGAAGCCAAAATTTTTATCAGCCAACACAAGACACCAAGCAAAAGAAATGTTTATGATTAAAATAAACCAAGTTTGAAACAGGAAACTTAAACAGTAAGAAAAACAAAAAATAAAACGGCTAAAAGGCCTGATGGAAGCCAGGTATGGTGGTACACTCCTATAATCCCAGCACTCAGAGGTCTGAAGCAGAAGGATCATGAGTTTGAGGACAGTGTGGGCTACACAGTGAGAACCTGTCTCAAAAAACCAAAACCAAAAATAAAACAAAACCCATACAAACACACACCCAAAAAAGAATCCACCATCACTCATTTTTTAAGAGAAGTTATTAATACAGAGGGTGAGAAGTAGAATATTTCTTTTTTGTTGCTACTGTTTGGCAGTACTGGACTGTTGAACCCAGGGCCTTGTGCATTCTTTGCAAGCACTCTACCACTAATCTGCAGCCCCAACCCCTTTTATATTTTTTACCTTAAGACAGGGTCTCACTAAGTTACATAGACTGCCTCTGACCTTGAACAAGACCCTGGTTGTGATCATCCTGCCTCTGCCTCCCAAATAGCTGGATTACAGGCATATACCACCATGCCTAAGCTAGAATATTTCACTTTAAATGATCATTTTCTTCTTGCACAAGAGATAACCAAGGAAGATTGGTCATGCCGTTTCCTACTGTCACTTCTCTGAGAGACAAGGCAGAAATAGCAGAAATTATTTCCAAAAAAATTGAGTATATTTTGAAAGCTATCCCCAGCTTGCTCCTATAAAAACCCTGCTTCCTAGCTATTTCCTCAGATACCCTAACTAGCTTATATTTCAAAAATAATGTAATGCGGTTTCTCCTTCTCTCTGCCAACCTACAAGTAGGTAATTTTAAAGTGGCCTTTTTTGTTTGTTTTTACCTTATGTCTATATCCTTTTTCTTTTTGCTTCCCTCTTTTCCTAAGGACAGGTAGTTCTTCAAATTGATGCCTGCCTTCAAACATGACGATTGCTTTGCCAGCCACCCAGGCTCTTTCAGAAGGGTCTCCAAAAGCCTCCACGTAGTACTCTCGATATGGTCTCCGGTTGGCAACTAGATAAGGATAAAAACCAATGGTCATTACTTCAAAAAGAAGACTGCTCATCATCTAAATAACAATGTCATCCCTGTTGCCAAAGAAGCCTCTGATTCCACACAATTAACATGCTAAAGTCCCCACAGAATGAGACAATCTGAAGTATATCACATACAAGGAAAAGTTTAAATATTCCACTTAAGTGGCAAGAAAACATTTAACTCTTTGAAAGATTCAGTGGTTTAGCCTAGAGACATCATACAGATTCAAAACCAGTTACAGGATGATTAGCTAATCACAAAGCAAAAATAGCAGCCAATTAAGTTGTTTTCATCATCCATCTATAAAGTGGTACGGTCACACTGTCAAAAAATACAACAGAGGACTTATAATAAGCTGCAGCAACACAATCAAAAAATCAAAAAGAACAAAAAAAAACAAGAAAATTCTAAAAACACTATGGTAGCTGAGCATTTGGGCACATTCCTGTAATCTTAGCACCGAGGAGACTGAGGTAGGACGTATAAGAACCTAAGGCCATCTAGGATCATATAACAAGTTCCAGGGCAGCCTGGTCTACTACAAAGCAAGAACCTACCTCAAAACATAATAATAAATAATAAAGAAATAAAACAACATGGTAAAATATGTGGAGGAAGAAATGTGGTTTAAAGTTGAGAAAGGTGTGCGTGAGGGCTGTATACTTTCACCATATCTCTTCAATATATATGCTGAGCATATAATCCAAGAAGCTGGACTTTATGAGGAAGAACACACCATCAGGACTGGAGGAAGACTCATTAACAACCTGCGTTATGCAGATAATACAACTCTGCTCGCTGAAAGTGAAGAGGATTTGAAACATTGACTGATGAAGATCAAAGATCATAGCCTTCAGTATGGGTTGTGAGTAAACATCAACAAAACAAAAATCCTTACGACTGAGTCAGTATGCAACTTCACAATAAATGGAGAAAAGATTGAAGTTGTCCAAGATTTTGCTTGGCTTGGCTCTATAATCAACACCCATGGAAGCAGCAGTCAAGAAATCAAAAGATCCATTGCTCTGGGAAAGGCTGTGGCAAAAGATCTCTTGACAGTACTGAAAAGTAAAAATGTCACATTGAAGACAAAGGTGCGCCTGACTCATACCATGGTATTTTCAGTCCCAGCATAGAGTTGTGAAAGCTGGACATTGAATAAGGGAGACAGGAGAATTAATGCTTTTGAATGATGGTGTTGAAGATGTCTACTGAATATACCATGGACTGACTGCCAGAAGAACCAACAGATCTGTCCTAGAAGTGCAACCAGAATGTTTTTTGGAAGCAAGGATGGCTAGACTGAGTCTTAACGTATTTTGGACATGTAGTCAGGAGGGACCAATCCCTAGAGAAGGACATCATGTTTGGGAGAGTGGCAGGTCAACGAAAAAAAGGAATAACCCTCCACCAGATGGACTGACACAGTGTTGGCAACAGTGGGCTTAAACTTAAACATAAATAAGATCATGTGACTGGCACAGAATCAGGAAGTGTTTCCATTTGCTGTACACAGGGTTGCTATGAGTCAGACTTGACTCGATGGCACCTAACAATAACACAACATATAAAGGATATTAAAGTCAATTTGATAAACACATCATTCTCCTATAAATAATTCAACTAACAGATCAAGAACTTAGCACGTAGTTGGAGGGTGTGGCTCAGTGGTAAAGTATTTGTCCTGAGTTTGAGACCAAGCACCACAGAAAAAAGAAAAAGAAGGAAAGGAAAAGAAAGGGAAAAGGAAAAAGAAAGGAAGAAGGAGAGAAAGAATGAATAACCTTATAGTGTACCAGTATTGTGAAGGGTAAAAAAGAATTCATTGCTTGGTAGATAAGACACACATAGATTATGGTATCACAGTATGAGTACAAAAATATAAGCAATCATTTGTTAAAAACAACACTAAAAAGTGGAAATCATTAATTGGAAGCCACAGGACACATGAACAATTTTAAAGGTAAACACTTTGTTAGGGAGAAAAATCTAGCATGAGGGTCCAGAATTCTCAAAAATACAAAAAATCAAAGTAAACTACAAATAGTTCAGAACACTAAAATCAAAAGGCAGAAAGAAAAGGAAACTAAGCAAGGTTAGGCATAGGTCACACCTGAAAGAACTTGCATGGCAGGTTAAGAATTCAGCCATTATGCTATTGCCAATATGGAGTTCCAATTTAAACTTGAGAAGTCGGGTGTGGTGCCTCATGCCAGTAATCCTAGCAACTTGGTAGGCAGCGCCAAGAGGATTGTGAGTCCAAGGACAGAGGCAGACAGTATAACTTAGTGAGAAACTACTTCAAAATAAGGAGTAAAAAAAACAGGCTGGAGGAGCAGCCCAGTGGTAGAGCACTTGCAAAGTATGTATGAGGCCCTGAGTTCAACCCCTATGTACCACAAAAGATACATAAATAAATTAAAAATAATTTTAAAATAAACTTGAGAACACCTGGGTGCTATGGCACACTTCTTTAATCCCAGCAATTCAGGAGATTACGACAAGAAGATCACAAGCTCGAAGCCAGAGGAATTGCACGTTACTTAGCAAGACCCTATTTCCAAATATAATAATAAAAAATGGGCTGAGGGTGCAGCCCAGTAGTAGAGCACTTCCAAAGTATGTGTAAGGAGCTGGGTTCAACCTCCAAATACTGTGGGGAAACAAAAAAACCTTGAGAACCAAAGGCTCAGGCTTTCCATCTTACAAAGAAAAACTTCCTTGACCTCTAAATAACAATACATTAAGAGCAAACAGTAGACTCAGTAAACCAGAGACCGCAAAATAGTATAGGCATGAGTTCAGCAGAATCTAAACTAGAGCAATAGCAATGGGAAGAATACGATTTGAACTTTTTTTCCTAAAACAATTCAAAAGGACTTAACATAGAATTAATAAGACAGATAAAACATTTACAACATTTATATAAACATTCACAAGAAACAAAAGGTGGAAACAATCCAAATGTCCACTGATGGACAAATGGATAAACAAAATGTGCTATAAAATATATTACCGAGTCTTAAAAATTGAAATACTGTTGCATGCTATAGCACAGATGAACACTGAATATGTTATACCAAGTGAAATAAGTCAGATACAGAAGAATATTGGACAATTCCATTTATATGAGGTACCTAGAACTGACAAACTCAAAGAAAAAATAGTTGTTATCAAGGACCAGGAGACTGCTATTAAATGAGTACAGTTTTAGTCTGGGAATGAAAACATTCTGGAGGTGGTTAGTGCTGATGGTTGCAAAACCATATGAATACACTTATTGTCATTGACTTTCACACTAAATATGATAAATTAACGTTATGTATATTTTACCACAATAGGAAAGTAACCTAATGAGTGTTGATAAGTACATGAAAAATTAGAGCCCTCATATAGTGCTGATAGGAATGTAAAATGGGTCAGCAGCTTTCTAAAACAAGTCTGGAAATATTTGAAAAATCACAGTTAACACTTCAGTCAGTAATTCCACTCCAAGTATATAACCAAGAACTATGAAAAGATATGTCCATTCTAAATCTTGGACACAGATGTTGACAGCAGCATTACCCACAATAGCCAAAAGACAAACAATCCAAATGTTCATCAACTCATGAATAAAACAGACTGTGATATAACACAAAGGAACATTTTTCACTGTAAAAAGAAATGGAACTGGGCCCAGTGGTGGACTCCCGTAATCCCAGCTACTCAGGAGGCTGAGCCAGGAGCATGGTGAGTTTGAAGCCAACCGAAGCAATACAGTGAAAGCCAACTGGAGGAGGAGGAAGCAATATGGACACACGGATAGACCTTGAAAACATTAAGGAAATGAAAGAAATCACTTACAAATAACAACGTATACATATTATATGATTCTATTTATATGAAATATCCAGAATAGGCAACTCTGTAGAAATAAAATACATTAGAGGTTGCTTATGACAAAGACATATAGGGGTGGAAAGATGTGGAGGAGAGCACACAGCTAAAAGGTTTGAAGGGTTGTTTTTTGGTGGTGCTAGGAATATAACAAATGGCCAGGTACATGCTTCTTGTTGTTGTTAGGTGCCATCGAGTCGAGTCTGACTCACAGCGGAATGAAACACTCCCCAATTCTGTGCCAGGCACACACTCTTATTTATGTTTAAGCCCACTGTTGCAGACACCGTGCCAATCCATCTAGTAGAGGGTTTTTCTTTTTTTTCATTGACCTTCCACTCTCCCAAACATGATATCCTTCTCCAGGGATTGGTCCCTCCTGACTACATGTCCAAAATACATTAAGACTCAGTCTAGCCATCCTTGCTTCCAAGGAACACTCTGGTTGTACTTCTTCTAGGACAGATGTGTAGTTCTTTTGGCAGTCCATGGTATATTCAGTAATCATCTCCAGCACCATAATTCAAAAGCAAACTGACAGATTTCGGGTGGGGGCACATGCTAGACAAGTGCTTTAACACTGGAGATTTGTTTGGGGATGATGAATATGTTTCCAGATTGACATCCTTATGCTGAGGGTGTGACTCAATGGTAGAGCACTTGCATAGCATGCCTAAGAAGTTATGTTTGATTCCCAAAACAGGAGGAGGATGAGGAGGAGGACAATAACACAAAGAAGAAAAGTTGCATGTGGGCAGATGGATATCCTGATGAAAGCTTTAAGTACAGGGTTGGACACAGAGAGATGAAGCTTGGGGAAGTGCTAGCCCCTATGGATATGAATTCAGTAAGCAAGAGTTATTAAGACTGCTCTCAAGCCAGAAGGAAGAGAGCTATTATGAATTGAATATTTAGGTCCCCCAAATTTCATTATATTGAAGTTCTAACCCCCAATGTGATAGTATTTTGGAGGTATTTGAATTAATTGTGTTTCAATGAGGTCATGAGAGTGGGGCTCCCATAATGAGATTGATGTCTTTTTTTTCTTTTTTGTGGTACCGGGGATTGAACCCAGGGCCTCGCGCTTGCATGCTCTGCAAGTGCTGGACCACTGAGCTGCACCCCAGCCCATTTTTTTTTTACTTTTTGAGACAGGGTCT
Source organism: Pedetes capensis (assembly GCA_007922755.1). Lineage (NCBI taxonomy): Eukaryota > Metazoa > Chordata > Mammalia > Rodentia > Pedetidae > Pedetes > Pedetes capensis. Next base: position 432,111 of record VMDO01000113.1, read on the forward strand.
CACTAAGTTATGCAAACTGGCTCTGGTCTTGAACTTGCGATCCTCCTAGCTCCACCTCCCGAGCCGCCGGGATTACAGGCATGCGCCACCGCGCCCAACTGAGATTGATGTCTTCATAAGAATAAAATGCCAGACCACCATTGGCACATGCCTATAAATCCCAGTGACTCTGGAGGTTGTGGCAGAAGGATCCCAAGTTAGAGGCCAAAGGCAGCCTGCGAAACTTAATGAGACCTTGTCTCAAAATAAAAAAGCAAAAAAGGGGCTGCGGGTGCAGCTCAGTAGTAGAGAACTTGCTAAATATGTATAAAACCCTAGGTTAAACTCCCTAGTACTTACTGAAGGGGAAAAAAAAGAGTAAAACAGAAAAAGAGGAGAAGATACCAGAATGTGCTCACACTTGCATATTCTGTCTCTGTCTTTCTCTTAGCCATACGATAACACACCAAAAAGGTGGCTGTTTGTAAGCCAGAGAGAGCGAGCCCTCACTAGGGAACAGAATAAGCAGAGAACTTTGATCCTATATTTCCCAGCTTTGAGTTTTGTGGGAAATAAACTTCTTTAACAATCCCCAGTCTACACTATTTTGTAGTGGCAGCCTAAGTTAAAACAGGGCAAAGGTGGTGGCACATGTGGGAGGCAGAGGCAGGAGGATTTCAGGTTCGAGACCAGAGGGAGTCTGCGTAATTTAGCAAGACCCTGTCTCAAAAAGAAAAAAAAAACAGGGCAAAGATTAAAGACCTACCAACATTTAAAGATAAAATAGAAGAGATCCAATAAAGGACCAACAAACAAGAAAATCAGGGAGGAGATAATTACTAGAAGGAAAAGGAAGTAAGTTTACTTGCATCAAACACCCAGAAAACTTAAAACTTTTAGTATCCACTGGATTACCACATCACTAATGACCCCACCAAGAGCATTGCTTGTGGAATAAAAAAAGAATGCCAGATTTTGGTAAGTTCAGAAAGAAATAGCAAGGTAAATGTGGTGGTATACACCTATAACCACAGAACATTGGACATGGAACCTGGAGGAGCCATGTTGGAAGGCCAGTCTGGGCAACTTAGTAAAACACTCTATCTCAAAAAAATAATAAATGGAGAAAATAAAAAAATATAAAATAAAATAAAAATTGCACATCTGGAAGTGGTGCAAGTCAATGATTCCTGAAAGCATGATTGCTGTTGTTGTTAGGCGCCATCAATTCAGTGTCCCACCCTACATAAAATCCTACATACAGGTCAAAGCAATCCTACATATAACAGGCAAAACACTATTGTCAGTCCACTATTCATAGAGTTTTCAATGGCTGACTGTTTTTTGGAGTGGGTTGCTGGGTCCTTCTCCCAAGCATACAGCACCTGGTGTTCCTAGGCAGTCTCTCATCCAAGTACTAACCTGGCCCAACCCAGCTTAGCTTCCAAGATCTGAAGCCACAGTAGTATGGCTCCAGGCTTAAAGCATGGTTATGAAAGTTAAGTATCAGCTGACTAAGAAAAACAAAGTGTCAAGCTGGGCGTGGTGGTGCACGCCTATAATCCCAGTGGCTAGGGAGGCAGACGCAGGAGGATTGCAAGTTGGAGACCAGAGGCAGTCTGCGTAATTTAGCGAGACCCTGTCTCAATAAGTAAAAAAATGGGCTGGGGGTACAGCTCAGTGGTCCAGCACTTGCAGACCATGCAAGTGCAAGGCCCTGGGTTCAACCCCTAGTACCGCAAAAAAAAAAAAAAAAAAAAAAAAAAAAAATGTCATGGGTAGGGCATTTAGGGGAAATGCACTCAAATATCAATTCCTTTCAGTCCTATAAAGAGCCAGGTCTTTGCTTTAATAAACCAAGTTAAGAAGAATCTCTTTTTTTATCTTTTTTTGTTTGTTTGGGTTTTGTTTGTTTGTTTGCAATACTGGGGATGGAACGCAGGGTCTTACATAGGCTCGTCAAATATTCTACCAGAGCTGTGCCACTAGCACCTTTTTCATTTTTTTCTTTTGAGACAGGGTCTCACTACATCGTGTGGGCTGCCTGTGTCTGACCTCCAAGACATAATCCTCCTGCCTCAGTCTCACAAGTCACTGGGATTATAGGCAACTGACACAGTACCCAGTTTTTTTTAATTATTATGAAATAATGCTTAAATGGAAGGCATTAAAAGTAAAGACAGCAACCTGAATTTCCAGATTTAGTTTTGCTCCTTTCTGAAACCCACCTTTAAAAAACAGTAAAAACAGTCTGAAACAGGAAGAAAATAAAGTACAGGAAAAGAAACAATAAAAATTGGAGAAAGATGAAAGAGGGTAATAAGAATTTACCTGAGAGTTAAATGATAAACTACCCTTCAGAAAAGCAGAGAAACAACTTGATTTACTCCCAAACTACTTTGCATCAGGTACCCTAGAAGAATTACAGAAAAGTCTAAAAATAAGATTTGTTGAAAGTCCATTTAAAGTTAAAACATTTCCAGGTAAATATGGAAAATAAACACATCTAAACTCACTTCTTTTACTAATTGACACTAAAGCCACAGTAAAAAGATTTAAAAATTTAAAAACATAAGCTCATAAGGAAGAGAGAACAACAGAAGATAACTAAGTATAAAATAAGTAGCTATGTAAGTGTAATACATAGTTTTGGAAGGCAAAAAGCAGATGGAAAGTATTATAACTAAAATAGACTCAAGAATACCAATCCTAATTCATCAGTGGGCAAAACCAAAAAACAACCTACACACACAAAGACATCTGAAGGAAAAAAAGAAAAAAAGAAAAAGCTATAAAGGTGAAGTAAGCACAGGGCACTACATGGCTTAGTTATGTATACTGTCATAATAATGCACATACTGAATTTTAAGTATAAGGAAGATAAGAGGGTGACAGACCTGGGGTAGTGGGTAGGGATGAATAATTACTAACCCATAACTTTGTTTCTGAGACAGAGTCTTCCTATGTAGCCAACGCAGGCCTCCTAAGTGCTGGGATTTCAGGCATGTACCACCACCTGGCACTAAACCACAAACTTCTATAGTGATAAATAAAAATAATCCAAATGAATGGAGTTTTGAGATTCAGAAATAAATATCGATATAGTCAGGTGCAATGTTGCACACCTATAATCACAAGGATTTGGGAGGTGACAGCAGAAGGACTGCAAGTTCAGGGCCAATGGCAGCTTGTGTAATTTAGCAGGACACTGACTCAAAATAAAAAAGAAAAATGGGCTGGGGTGCAGCCCAGTGGTAGAGCACTTGCAAAGTACAAGGCTCTGGGTTTAATGCCCAAGTACCACCACCAAAAAAAAAAAAAAAAAAAAGGCAGTAGTAAAATATCAAAAGATCTGGCTGAAAAAGCTTTGGAGAAAGGATGAAGAAACAGCAGTTAGAAGAGATGGAGGAGAGCGATTACACCAATATGAACAGGTTACAAATTAATAATGGGTCACAGTTTCAGTGTGGTGGGGCACAGGATTTCTCTGACAATAAGCATCCAGCTTCTCTTCTTTCTTTCTTTTTTTTTTTTTTTTTTTTTTGGTGGTACTTGGGGGTTGAACTCAAGGCCTTGCACATACTTTGCAAGTGCTCTATCACTGGGCTGCACCCCCACCCCACAGTTTATCTTTTATCTTTAGACAGGGTCTCACTAAGTCATACAGACTATCTCTGGCCTTCAACTCACAATCCTCCTGTGTCACTGGGTAACAGACCTGAACAACCATGCCCACCCATCATCCATCATTTCGTATGGACTACTGGGCAGCAGCAATAGCCAAAGTGATGGTTCTACCAGGTATCAGCTATGAAGGAAATGAACAGATAAAATATGCACATTCAAAGAAAAATGGAGGGCAACTACTAAAAGTATCAATTAATCTTTCCAAAACTTGGTTGACTACAGCTTGTCATAACCCATGATGCTGCTGTTATTGTTGTTAGGTGCCACTGAGTCAGGCCCAACTCAGCAACTCTATGTACAACAGAATGAAACACTCCCCTACACTGTGCTATGCACACCATCTTTTTTAAGCCCAGTGTTGCAGTCACTGTGTCAATCCATTTAATTAAGGTCATCCTTTCTTCACTGACTGATCACTCTCCCAAACATGATGTACTTCTCCAGGAACTGGTCCCTCCTTAACAACATGTCCAAAATATGTAAGATGTAGCCTAGCCATCCTCACCATGATAACAAAGTTGAAAAATGTAAAAGAGAGAAAACTGGAAAAGTAATATGAAATAACTACCTGTACGGTTAGATAGATACACTACCCTTTCACCAGGCATAGTGACACACACGTATAATCCCAGCAATTGGGAGGCTGAATTATAATTCCAGCAATTGGGAGGCTGAAGCAGCAGAAGGATTGTGAATTTGAGCCAGCCTTGGGGTTACGCAGCAAGACTCAATTTCAAAAACAAAACAAAACAACAAAAGCAAAAGTACCACACCATTTCTGGGAACTCCCTTGAATTTTAAACAGTTCTAAGTTTTATGGGAGAAGGACCTGGCAGCCCACTCCCCAAAATCAATCTGCCATTGAAAACCCTACAAATAGCAGAGAAGCACTGACAGTAGCATTTCACCTGTTGCACATAGCGTCTCTATGAGTCTGATATCGACTCGATGGCACCTAACAACAACAATTTTTATATCCATGCCCCTCCCCCCACCGCCAAAATGTGATATCTTATTTTCAATAAAGGTATTTGCTCTCTATTGTGGCCACATTCTTGACTTGCAGAAATAGGCCAGATAGGAATGCTCAACTATCCCACACTAGACCTAAAAACACCAACATCATCTTCCACACTTCATGTTATCACTAGAATGGTCTCTCTTTCTCCCTTCAAGACCAAACCTTCACTTGGGCATGAACCCCATCCACCTCTTTCATTCTCATTAATCCCTAGGTTATGAGGCCATCTCTGATCCCTCTTGAATTCAGTCTCAGCTTACTTTCAGAATAAGTTAGTTCTTCTCATCAGTACTAACTGAATAATTAATCCCAATTATTTTTTTTTCTTTTTCTTTTTTGTTATAGTGCTAATGATCAAACCAAGGGCCTTGCACATGCTAAGTAAGCACTCTTACATGTACCCAGATCAATCCCACTTTACAAACCCCTGGACTCCATATACCTCTCCAGCTATAGCATCCTCCCTACTCTGCCTCTGACTCCATTTCCCAAATGTGTCTAATTCAATTTCTGCCACAATCAAACCACTGAAAAAGAGTACCAATGGTCACTACCTCTTTATAACTAATGGAAATTTTATGTGATCTCTAGGCAATACTCAACCAAACTGACCACACCTTCCTTCTTGAAATCCTCCAGTATTTTGAGATGATACCACTTTCTCCTGGTTTTCCTCTTCTGAGTCTTTTTGCATGATCATTATCTTCCATGTTGTTGTTGTTAGGTGCCGTTGAGTCGGTATCCTACTCATAGCAACCCTCTGTACAACAGGGGAAACACTATTTTCAGTGCTTCTCTGCTGTGCATAGAGGTTTCAATGGCAGATTGATTTTTGGGAGGGGGTTGCCAGGTCCTCCTCCCAAGCCTACAGCTTCTGGTATTCCCAGGCGGTCTCCCATCCAGGTACTAACCAGGCCCAACCCTGCTTAGCTTCCGAGATCTGACGGGATCGGATGCCACAGGGCTACAGCTGCAGGCTTATCTTCCATATAAAACTTAAAAGCACATTTTTCTGCACCGGGCACGGAGGCACACACCTGTAATCCCAGCGACTTGGGAGGCGGAGGCAGGAGGATGGCAAGTTCAAGGCCAGAGGCAGTCTGCGTAACTTAGCGAGACCCTGTCTCAAAAACTAAAAAAAATGGGCTGGGGGCGCAGCTCGGTGGTCCAGCACTTGCAAAGCATACAGGCGCGAGGCCCTGGGTTCAACTCCCAGTACCAGTGGGGGGGGGGGGGCACATTTTTCTCACTCTATATTTGTCCCAAGACAATCTCACTGAAGCCTTGCCAAGGTTTCAACTAATAGGAACAAGCAGCTACCACACTTCTGAGCTATTGATGTTGTAGTATTTTCTTACTAAATGTCAATACTGGGGCTGGGCGTGATGGCGCACTCCTGTAATCCCAGCGGCTCTGGAGGCGGAGGCGGGAGGATCGCAAGTTCGAGACCAGAGGGGCAGTCTGCGTAATTTAGCGAGACCCTGTCTCAAAAAAAGTAAAAAAAAATAATGGGCTGAGGTGCAGCTCAGTGGTCCAGCACTTGCAGAGCATGCAGGCGTGAGGCTCTGGGTTCAATCCCCAGTACCGCAAAAAAAAAACAAAAAAAAAACTAAATGTCAATACTAATCTTCCAGTGATGAAGTTAAAACTTTGGGAGCCATCCTGATACCTGAGAGCTATATCCTCAGCACCCCAAGGCAGCAGGGGGAA
>VMDO01000114.1:0-7500 GCA_007922755.1 Pedetes capensis
AGGAGGAGGGGGAAGGAAGAGGAGGAGGAGGAGGAGGAGGAAGAGGAAGAGGAGAAAGAGAAGGAGAAGGAGAAGGAGAAGAAGAGGAGAGGGAGGAGGAGGGGGAAGGAAGAGGAGGAGGAGGAGGAGGAGGAGGAGGAAGAGGAAAAAGGAAAAGAAAGCCAGGCACCATAGTGCACACCTGCAGTCCCAGCATCTCGGGAGGTTGAGGCCAGAAGCTCTAGAGTTCAAAGCCAGAGGCAGCTTGTGCAACTTAGTGAGACTGTGTCTCAAAAAAAAATTTTTTTTTTAATTAAAAGAACCCCACCAAAACACTGGTGGAGTAATTGCCTAACCTGGACAAGGCCCTCCTAACTCCTCAGTAGTGACAGGAAAAAAAAAAAAAAAAAAAAAAAGACCCCCACTGAGCTCTGGCTGCTTCAGAGCTGCAGTTCACCGAACGCCACCACATCCTTCCACACACACCCAGCCTACGACTTCACCTATTTCTCAAACACAAGGTGGGATCCTCTGCTATGTCCGCTCTTACCGACCCACTTCTGGGCATTGCTAGTATTATTGTGGGAACACTTTTCCATGCCAGTGAGTATCCATCTACTAATTTCCCTTTTCTTAGACAGAGGCTCGCTTTGGAGCCTCGAGAGTGCTGGGACTTCAGGCGCGTGCCGCTGCGCCTGCCCTCACGTGCTAGGTTCTCCTGGCTGCGTCCTGTTGCGTCCTGCGGTTCTGTTAAGCTGTTCTCCGGGGACTGAGAGCGGAACTCAGTGGTGGATCGCTGAGCTGCACCTCCTCTAAGCGGCTTTGACACTTGGTGACAAATTGCCCCGCTGGGGTGACTGTAGCAGCTCGCAGTTCCCCAGGGGCTTCCCAAGTACCCCTTGCCAAGAAGCCCCTGTGTCAGCGGAGGCGGCCTGTGCCGTCTTACCCCACCCCCTTACCCCGTCCAGAGTGAGAGCCCAGAAAAACCCGCCCCACTCCTGACTCCTGACCAGGCCTGGAGGGGGGCGGCAGGTGGCTGAGCCAGCACCCACTGATCCTCAGGGCCAGCCAGGAAGGGAGTCACACACCCCCCAGCCCCCGCCTGCCTCTTCCAAGTTAGCCTCGGTTTCCTGCTGGGCCACAGCTGCCCCTCACCAGCTGGTGACTCAGAGCCTTCCAGGATGGCAGTGCTGGCCCGCCCAGCCGGCCGGTGACTAAGCTTGTGGTGAGGCTGGGCCTGGCTCCAGGGCGGGGCTCCCTCTTCCCCAGCCTGGTCTCCTTCCCCTCTCCTTCGCTGGAGCTGACTTCTGTCCTCTGGGCCTCCTCGAGAGGACAGGCATAATCCTGAACTCCCAAAATACTTCCAGAGCACCAAGGGTGTCCAGGGGACTGAGACCTGGTGCTCGCCCTTCAGGGGCCCACAGCCTGGCAGGCAGACGCCATTGCCCAGGAGTCACGGGGAAAAGGGGCGGGGGATGGAGACATAGGGGGAGTGGGGATTTGGGGTGAGCACTAGCCACTTCGTGTTAAGGATTGGCCTGGGACCCCAAAGCAAGGACTGGCACGGACTGGGTCACCTTCCCCAGATGACCTTGCCGTGGGAATTGGGAAGTCCGTGCCAGTCGTCTGGAATGATCTACTGCCCACGTGGCCCCAGGTGGCACCTAACAACAACAACACAGGCATACCTCTTGACATCTGATCTCATCAGATCTTGGAAGCTAATCAGGGTGCGGCATGGCTAGTCCTTGGATGGGAGACCACCTGGGAATACTGTGTGCTGCAGGCTTGGGAGAAGGACCCGGCAGGCCACTCTGGAACCAATCAGCCAACGAAAAGCCCCGGCTGGCTTGGCAAGTGCAACATGGACTGGACTCGGCCCCCATCCCCCACCCCACCAGTCACACCTGGGCAGGGAGCCCTGGGCGAGGAGGCCAGGGTGGACCCCTCCTGAGGAGCATAGGAAATGACCACACAGAGGGGTTTTTATCGTTACTTGGTCTGGTGTGTATAGAGCAGGGGGCCGGGGGTGAGGTGTGCCATTGGTATTTCGTGTCTGAAGGTCAAGGATGCTATGCATTCCACTACAGGGCCTGATCAGCCCAGGGACAAAATCCTCTCCCTACCCCCAAATCCAAAGCAGAGCCCATGGGCTGTGCAGTTACCCCCTAGAGAGGATCACACGGACTGAGGCTTTGTAAAACACTTGCTAAGGCTCTCAATAGCTTGAAGACACATTGTCCCACTGACCTTGAAACTCTCCTGGCTGAGGATTGTGTCTGGAGGTTTGCATTGGTCATGTAGTAGTCACGATGGAGTGACACAGGGATGACACTGAGCAGCCCCTGGGTGCCTGGCCCCAGGCTGGGGCTTTGGCCATGTTATCTTCATGACAGTCCCTTGAGGACTGGGCTATCATTAGCCCCATTTTGCAGATGGAGAAAATAAAGTGCAGAGAGGTGAGGTCAGGCATGAGGGTGGCAGCTGGGAAGCCGGTTCTCCCACGTGGATCCACTTCCCTCCGAAGCATGTTAGGTACCCACGGGTAGGACAAAACTCGGTGCATTCAAGAGATGGGGAAGCTGACACACAGGCCTTTGGACTGTTCCCCAGCTAGTCACTGGCCAAGCAAGGCAAACCCGGGTATCTGAGCCCATGAACTGGGGTTCTTCCCTCTCCATCACGACACCAGGGGCCGATATTTACCAAGGCTGCCTACCTTCCTCCACCTGTTCCGGAAAAGTTCAAGACAGTGCCTTTTACCTTAAAGTAATGAACTTCCCTCATTCCTTAGCCGGTATCTTCCTGTACCTACAAAGAGTCTTGTTGTTGTTAGGTGCCGTGGAGTCGGTATCCAACTCACAGCGACCCTCATGGGTTTTCAATGGCTGACTGTTTCGGGATTGCCTTGGGAGTGGATTGCCAGGTCCTTCTCCACAAAGAGTCTGTTGTTGTTGTTGTTAGGTGCCATCGAGTCGGTATCTGACTCATAGCGACCCTCTGTACAACAGGGGAAACACTATTGTCAGTGCTTCTCTGCTGTTCATAGGGTTTTCAATGGCAGATTGACTTTGGGAGGGGGTTGCCAGGTCCTTCTCCCAAGCCTACAGCTTCTGGTGTTCCCAGGCGGTCTCCCATCCAGGTACTAACCAGGCCCGACCCTGCTTAGCTTCTGAGATCTGACGGGATCGGATGCCACAGGGCTACAGCTGCAGGCAAACAAAGAGTCTAGAAGACCAGAAATTCTCCCTCTCTGCCAAACACATGCATAAGAGCATCCAGCCACCCTCGGGGTGAACAGAGAGGTACCCATGTTCATCGCTCCTCCTGTGCCTGTGAGACCTGGGGTTGGCTCTCCTCATCCTGGCCCTTGGATTTTGTAAATGCAGCCAATAATCCCCATCAAACTTGTGAGTAGATAATGAAATCCTCCCTGAATAGCTGTTGGACCGGAGCCTGGTGCACAGTACAAATGGTAGCTGCTCTGATGGGCATTGTTGGAGTCCAGAGCGGACGCAGGTGAGTCTGCCCTGGATATTTTTTTTCTTTTTTCTTTTTGCAGTGCTGAAGATTAAACTCAGGACATGGAGCGTGCTAGGAAATGCTCTGCCACTGATCCCCAACCCCAGCCTCTGATGATACAAGGTCGACAGGGTTTGGTGACAGCCGTGGGAGCCCAGGGTCCTGGGAGCCTGCAGTGGGAGGGTGTGGCAGCGGGCAGGGTGGCCTTGTGGAGGAGGAGGTGTGTGAACTGTGCCATCAGAGTCAGGTACGCCAGCTGGGCACCTGATTTGTGAAAATCCCCTGGGCGTGTTCTCAGTGAGGAAGAAGGGCCCCGTGGGTCCTGGGTGAGGCCAGAAGGGCCAATTTGGGAAATAAGATTGGGTGCTTGGTGTACATTCTTCCTTTTCTTTTTCTTTTATTTGTTGGAGCCTAATTTATATACGGGCTAGGATTTAGCTCAGTTGGTAGAGCGCTGCGCTGCAGTCTCTGAGGTCCTGAGTTCAATTCCCAGCACCGCAAAAATGGGAGAAGGGCCTGGTAATCCACTCCCAAGGCAATCCTGAAACAGTCAGCCATTGAAAACCCTACAAGGGTTGCTATGAGTCGGATACTGACTCGACAACACCTAACAACAACAACAATTAATATACATCTACAGCCATATGCCTGCAGCGGTAGCCCTGTGGCACCCGATCCCGTCAGATCTCGGAAGCTAAGCAGGGTTGGGCCTGGATAGTACCTGGATGGGAGACCACCTGGGAACACCAGAAGCTGTAGGCTTGGGAGAAGGACCTGGCAACCCCCTCCCAAAAATCAATCTGCCATTGAAAACCCTATGAACAGCAGAGAAGCACTGACGATAGTGTTTCCCCTGTTGTACAGAGGGTCGCTATGAGTCGGATACCGACTCAACGGCACCTAACAACAACAACAACAACACAGCCATACTGGGCCTATAGCTGTAGCCCTGTGGCGTCCGATCCCATCAGATCTCGGAAGCTAAGCAGGGTCAGGCCTGGTTAGTACTTGGATGAAAGACCACCTGGGAACACCAGATACTGTAGGCTCCCCACTCCCTAAAATCCCACTCCCCAACCCACTCCCCAAAATCAGTCTGCCATAGAAAACCCTATGAACAGCAGAGAAGCACTGATAATAGCGCTTGGCCTGTTGCACGTAGGGTCACTATGAGTTGGATACCAAGTCAATGGCACCTAACAACAACAACACAGGCATACACCTTGACATCTGATCTCATCAGATCTTGGAAGCTAAGCAGGGTGCGGCATGGCTAGTCCTTGGATGGGGAACCACCTGGGAATACTGTGTGCTGTGGGCTTGGGAGAAGGACCTGGCAGGCCACTCTGGAAACAATCAGCCATCAAAAAGCCTATGAATAGCAGAGAAGCACTGACAATAGTGCCAGGCTTGGCACAGTATGGAGGAGTGTTTCGTCCGTTGTACATAAGGTCGCTCTAAATCAGACCCGACTCAATGGCACCTAACAACAACAATTTACATGTAACAAAAGCACAATTCTCGGTAGGAATATTTTTTAGTGCGTTTTTAAAGCATGTATTGGCAGCTTTATGGAAATATAACTGGGGGGTAATAAATTACACGTATTTAACATGTGCTGTTTAACCAGAAGCTGTAGGCTTGGGAGAAGGACCTGGCAACCCCCTCCCAAAAAGCAATCTGCCATTGAAAACCCTATGAACGGCAGAGAAGCACTGACAATAGTGTTTCCCCTGTTGTACAGAGGGTCGCTATGAGTCGGATACTGACTCGACAGCACGTAACAACAACAACAACAGCAACAACAACAAGATGTGCAGTTTGGTGATTTGGGGCCTGGGTGTACATCCATAGAAATATCATCACAGTCAAGATGGTGAACACCGTCCTCACTCCCAAGTTCCCTCCTGCACTGTGTACCTTCCATTCGTTCTCCCAGCTACCACATGGCCCTGGGTGACCACTGACCTGATTTCCATCACTGTAGAGAAGCTGGTATTTTCTAGAATTTTATATAAATGGATTCATACAGTATTACTCTTTTGTCTGTTTTTTTTTTTTAAAAAAAACCTCAATATCATTATTTAAAATTAATCAGTATTCTTGTATTAATGGCTTGTTTATTGCTGGGCTGTATTATACTGTTTAATGTCCCATAGTTTAAGTCAGGCTTGGTGTACGCATTTACTAGCCCAGCCCTTGGGAGGCTGAGGCAAGAGGATTAGGAGTTCAAGGCTAATCTGGGCTACATAGCAAGACTCTGTCTCACTTCTCTCTGCTGACTGCAAAAAGATACAAATCAAAAAGATACACAGTTTATCCACCTGCCTATTGATGGACATTTGAGTTGTTTCCTGTTTGGGGCTGCATAGCTGTTAAGTGGGTTGGGGATGGAGTTCAGTGGTAGAGCCCTTGCCTAGCACACATGAGGCCCTAAATTCAGCCCCTAGCACTGGGGGGAAAAAACGCTGCTGTGAATATTTATACATAGCTTGATGAGTTTTTATCTGCATGTAACACGTGCAACCATCAGTCAAATGAAGATATGAAACATTTCCCCACAAAGTTCTCTCATGTCAGGCCATATGGCTTCAAAGATAAGTACTATTTAGACTTTTATCACAATAAACCAATTTTGTTTGTCCTAGAACTTCATATAAATTAAACTGAACAATAATGCAACATATTTTCTTTTTTTGTCTGGCTTCTTTTGCACAATATTGTGTTTTTGAGATGGCTCCATGTTGTTGCCTGTGTCATTAGTTTGTTCCTTTATTTGTTTGCTTGTTTGTTTTTGTGGTACTAGGGGGCTGCACCAAGGGCCTCATGCATATTTTGAGCCTCAGGCATACTACCACTGAGCTACACCCCCAGCCCACTTTTAATTTTTTATCTTGAGTCAGGGTCTCACTAAGTTGTGCAGGCAACCTCTGGCCTCTAACTTATGATCCTCTTGCCTCTGCCTCTTGAGTTGCTGGGATTCCAGGTATGCACTTCCAGGGCCAGGCAGTTGGTTCCTTTTTATTGCTGTATAGTATTCCACTGTCTAGACACATCATGAAGTGTTTATCTATTCTCCTGTTGATAGACATCTGAATTGCTTCCAGTTTTGGGCTATTATAAATAATGATGCTATGAACATTTGTATACAAGTCTTTTTGTGAACACACACTTTTATCTTGAGCAAACAGCCAGTAGTTGAGTTTCAGGTTCATGGAAGTATTCTTACTACTAGAAAATGCCAAACATTTTTTCAAAATGCCTGTGTCCTTTCACACCCCTACCAACAATGTATGAGTTCCAGTTGCTCTGCATTCTTGCCAACATTTGGAACTGTCAGATCTTTTCATTCCAGCTTTTCTGATGGTGAGCAGTGGTATCTCATGGTAGCTTGGCTTTGCATTTCCCTTATGATTAATGGCTCATGATGTTGAAAATTCTTTCATACGCTTGCTGGGTTTGATTTTCCATTTAAATGATGCACTATTTATTTACTTATTTGTGTTTGTATGAGACAGCGTCTCACCATATACCCCAGCCTGGCCTCAAACTCAAGATCCTCCTGCTTTAGCCGTTGCGTGCTGGGATTATAGACATGCATCACTTCACCCAGTTTAAATGTTACATTATTTATTATAAATGTAGAGCTTGTTGGCCCAGCTACTTGAGAGGCTGAGGCAGGAAAACTGCTGAAGCCTAGGAACCTAGCAGCCTGGAAAATATGGTAAGACCATGTCAAAAAAAATAAAATAAAGATGTAGCTGGGCATGATGGTTCATGCCTGTAATCCTGGCATTCAGGAGGTGGAGGCAGGAGGATTGAGAGCTTGAGGCCAGTCTGAGCTTGATAGCAAGACTCTGTTTCAAAATAAATAAATAAATAAAGGAAAGCATGCTTAATGTAAGACATCTAACTACAGAAGTATAAAAATTACAGTAAGAACACTTTTATCTCATCCTTCCAATTTTCTTCCCTGGCATCAACTGACAGTAACTTTGT
>VMDO01000114.1:10000-14709 GCA_007922755.1 Pedetes capensis
TTATTTATATCTTTTTGGTACTGGGGGTTGAACCCAGGGCCTCAGCTTGCATGCTTTGCAAGTGCTGGACCACTGAGCTGAGCCCCAAGCCCATTTTTTTTTTTTTTTTTCACTTTTTGACACAGGGTCTTGCTAAGTTACGCAGACTGCCTCTGGTCTCGAACTTGCTATCCTCCTCCCCCTCCTCCCCCTCTTCCTCCTCCTCCTCCTTCTTCTCCTCCTCCTCCTCTTCCGCTTCTTCTTCTTCTTCTTCTTCTTCTTCTTCTTCTTCTTCTTCTTCTTCTTTTGAGACAGACTTTTTTTTTTTTGAGACAGTTTCTTCAAACTCAGTGTGTAGCCCAGGTTGGCCTCAACCTCATGATCTTCCTACCTCAGCCTTCCATTTGTTGGGATTAGAAGAAGGTTGTTTGACCTGCAGCCTATGAAAGAGATGAGGCTTGAAGTCAGGCACAGTGGTGCACGCCTGTAACCCCAGCTGCTCGGGAGGCAGAGGCATGAGGATCACAAGTTCGAGACCAGAGGCAGTCTGCATAATTTAGTGAGACCCTGTCTCAAGAAGTAAAAATTAAAAAATGGGCTGAGGGTGCAGTTCAGTGGTACAGCACTTGCAAAGCATGCAAATGCAAGGCCCTGGGTTCAACTCCCAGTACCACAAACAAAACAAAACAAACAAACAAACAAAAAGAGATGAGGCTCTTAGGTGAGGTAACAGTGCTGGGCTGAAGGAACAAATAAGATTGGGAATGAAGAGTCCAGGTTCTAGCAGCATCAAGCCATGAGAAGGGGAGTGAGTGAAGCAGTTAACATTTAGGGTGCAAAATTTAAGACAGTGCCCAATCCCTCCAAATCAAGACAAATAATTGCCTAGTGAAATATGCATATCACAGTGCTGGGGCTGGAAGCTGGGGTCCTGTGAATACTAGGCAAGCACCACTGAGCTACATCCCCAGCCCCTAGGGCAATATATTTTTAAAATAAGAATTAATGCAAGAAAACAATTCCATGATAACAAAATATCCAGCGGGATGCTGTGGCACATGCCTGTCATCTGAGCATCTTGGGAGGCTGAGGCAAGAAGATCGGTGAGTTCAAAGCCAGAGACAATATGCATATGAGCTTTACTACATATTAGTCACAAGGCGCCATAAACCTTGTAAGTTGATAAAAGTGTAACCAAAGTGATGTCATAGTTGCATAAGGGAAAAAGCCAATGCTGTATTACTCTGTACCTGCCAACATTTACCAATCAAGGGAGAAAAACAAAACAAAACAAACAAAAAACAAAGCCAGAGGCAGCCTGTTCAACTTAGATGCTGTCTCAAAAAATAAAAAATAAAGAGCCGGGCGTAATCCCAGCTGTAATCCCAGCGGCATGGGAGGCGGTGGCTGGAGGATCGCAAGTTCGAGACCAGAGGCAGTCTGTGTAATTTAGCGAGACCCTGTCTCAAAAAAGTAAAAAAAAAAGGGCTGAGGGTGCAGCTCAGTGGTCCAGCACTTGCAGAGCATGCAAGCGCGAGGCCCTGGGTTCAACCCCCAGTACCCCCCACACAAAAAATAATAATAATAAATAAAAATAAAAAGTAAAAAATGAAGAAGGGGCTGGAGGTGTAGCTCGGTGGCGGAGCTGGTGCTAACCTCTGGGTTTCGTTCTTGACTCCAAACCAAGATGCCTAACAATGCTGTGCTGAGCCATAATGGAGCCTAAGGCAAACACAAGACGACTGACCCCATCACCGGAGTCCTGGGCCTCAGGCTCCTGCTGTTCCTTCAGCAACCTGAAGGGGGTGGGGTCAGCCTGCTTGTGGAAAATCGTCTCACACCGAGTCTGGGCTTTGCAGAGCTGCGGGATCCTTTAAAGATGTGGCTGACTGTTAAGCGAACCAACACAAGTTCAAAAAGAGAAATTCCATATGGTCTCACTCATGTGGGAGCTGAATCTTGCTTAAAGGAAGAAAAAATCCTATACATAAGTTGATATATAAAAAGTACACAATTAAACTTAGTGAAG
This sequence comes from Pedetes capensis, assembly GCA_007922755.1. Lineage (NCBI taxonomy): Eukaryota > Metazoa > Chordata > Mammalia > Rodentia > Pedetidae > Pedetes > Pedetes capensis. The sequence goes on from VMDO01000114.1 coordinate 12,009, forward strand.
AAGGGACAATATAAAGAGCAGAAAGGAGGGAGGGAACCAGCGGAGGGAAGCGAAGATTGCAGAAGGTGGGATGGGGAGGAGAATCAATGTAGAGGGATAAAGGGGGAGAGGATAATCTCAGTGTAAAGGATGCAACTTCATGAGTACCCTGGGAAATAAGGGAACATAACCCAAATACAGGCTGGGATTTAGCTCAGTTGGTAGAGCGCTGAGCTGCAGTCTCTGAGGTCCCGAGTTCAATTCCCAGCACCACAAAAAATGGGAGAAGGGCCTGGCAATCCACTCCCAAGGCAATCCCGAAACAGTCAGCCATTGAAAACCATATGAGGGTTGCTATGAGTTGGATACCAACTCGAGGGCACCTAACAACAACAACAACAACCCAAATACACATTTGAGTTTTATCACATGTTAGTCATTGTTGTTGTTGTTAGGTGCCTTCGAGTCGGTATCTGACTCATAGCGACCCTCATAGGGTTTTCAATGGCTGACTGTTTTGGGATTGCCTTGGGAGTGGATTGCCAGGTCCTGCTCCCATTTTTGCGGTACTGGGAATTGAACTAGGGACCTCAGAGACTGCAGTGCGGCGCTGTACCAACTGAGCTAAATCCCAGCCCCTATGTTAGTCATAAGGATCTATAAAGCTTGTAAATTGATAAAAGTGTAACCAAAAGTGATCTAATAGTTGTTGTTGTTGTTGTTAGGTGCCGTCGAGTCAAGTCCGACTCATAGCGACCCTATGTACAGCAGATGGAAACACTTGCCGATTGTGTGCCAGGCAAAAGATCTTATTTATGTTTAAGACCATTGTTGCAGACACTGTGTCAATCCATCTGGTGGAGGGTTTTCCTCTTTTGTGTTGACCCGCCACTCTCCCAAACATGATGTCCTTCTCCAGGGATTGAGCTCTCCTGACTACATGTCCGAAATATGTAAGATATAGTCTGGCCATTCCTGCTTCCAAGGAGCACTCTGGTTGCACTTCTTCTAGGACAGATTTGTTGGTTCTTTGGGCAGTCCGTGGTATATTCAATAGACGTCTCCAGCACCACAATTCAAAAGCATCAATTCTTTTTCTGTCTCTCTTGTTTAATGTCCAGCTTTCACAACCATATGTTGCCACTGAAAATACGATGGCATGAGTCAGACGCACCTTCGTCTTCAATGTGACATCTTTGCTTTTCAATACTCTAAAGAGATCTTTTGCCACAGCTTTTCCTAGAGCAATGCGTCTTTTGATTTCTTGACTGCTATTTCCACGGGTGTTGAATATAGAGCCAAGCAAAGCAAAATCTTGGACAACTTCAATCTTTTCTCCATTTATTGTGAAGTTGCGTGCTGACCCAGTCCTAAGGATTTTTGTTTTGTTGATGTTTAGTCATAACCCATATTGAAGACTATGATCTTTGATCTTCATCACTAAATGTTTCAAATCCTCTTCACTTTCAGCAAGCAGAGTGGTGTCATCTGCATAACGCAGGTTGTTAATGAGTCTTCCTCCAATCTTGATGCCATGTTCTTCCTCATAAAGTCCAGCTTCTCGGATTATTTGCTCAGCGTATAAATTGAAGAGATAGGGTGAAAGTATACAGCCCTGACGCACACCTTTCTCAACCTTAAACCACTCAGTGTTTCCTTGTTCTATTCGAAAAACTGCCTCCTGGTTCATGTACAGGTTTCTCATGAGCACAATTAGGTGTTCTGGTATTCCCATTTTCCGAAGTGTTATCCATAGTTTTTTATGATCCACACAATCAAATACCTTTGCATAATCAATAAAACATAGATAGACATCTTTCTGATATTCTCTGCTTTCAGCTAATATCCACCTGACATCAGCAATGATGTCCCTGGTTCCCCGCCCTCTTCTGAATCTCTCTTGATTTTCTGGTAATTCCCTGTCTATATACTGCTGCAGTCGCTTCTGAATGATCTTTAGTAGAATTTTGCTTGTGTATGATATTAATGATATGGTCCGATAGTTTGCACATTCAGTTGGATCCCCTTTTTTGGGAATAGGCACAAATATGGATCTCTTCCAGTCAGTTGGCCAAGTAGCTGTTTTCCAAATCTGCTGGCATAAACATGTTAACACCTCCAGTGCTGCATCTGTTTGTTGAAACATCTCTATTGGTATCCCGTCAATTCCCGGAGCCTTGTGTTTCACCAGTTCTTTCAAGGCAGCTTCCACTTCGTCCTTCAACACCATTGGTTCCTTTTCATATGCAACCTCTTGGAATGGTTGGTCATCTATCAATTCTTTCTTGTATAATGACTCTGTGTATTCTTCCCATCTTCTTTTTATGTTTCCTGCATCATTTAATATTTTCCCTGTAGAATCTTTCACTACTGCCACTCGAGGTTTGAATTTTTTCTTCACTTCCTTAAGCTTAAGAAACAGAGCATGTTCTTCCCTTTTGGTTTTCTGCCTCCAGCTCTTTGCACATGTCATTATAATATTTGTTTTTGTCTTCTTGAGCTGCCTTCTGAAATCTTCTGTTTAGTTCCTTAACTTCATCATGTCTTCCTTTTACTTTAGCTGCTCGAAGTTCAAGGGCAAGGTCCAGTGTCTCTTTTGACAGGTAATTTGGTCTTTTCTTTTTTTCTTGTCTTTTTAAGAACTTTTTGCTTCCTTCTTGTATGATATCTTTTATGTCATGCCACAACTCTTCTAGTCTCCTATCATTTGTGTCTAATGCAG
>VMDO01000114.1:24497-152314 GCA_007922755.1 Pedetes capensis
TTTTTTTTTTTTTTTTTTGCGGTACTAGGGGTTGAACCCAGGGCCTGGACCACTGAGCTGCACCCCCAGCCCATTTTGTAGATTTTATTATTTTCTGAGACAGGGTCTCGCTAAGTTACACTGACTGTCTCTGGTCTTGAACTTGCGATCCTCCTGCCTCCGCCTCCCCAGCCGCTGGGATTACAGGCGTGCGCCACCATGCCTGGCTTATTGTTAACCTTTATTTATTCCCACTTTTATTTTCTTGTTTTTCTTCCCCCCAGGGATCAAACCTAGGGCCTCCCACATCCTAGGCAAGCTTTCTACCACTGAGCTACATCCCTAGCTCTAAAAGTTCTGATTTAAAAAAAGAATGCAGCTGGAGTGGTGGAGCATATCTGTAATCCCGGCACTGGGGGAAACCGAGGTGGGATGATAATGAGTTCAAGGTCAGCCTGTGTAACACAGTGAGACCCTGTTTCAAAAATAAATAAACAGCCAGGTGAGGTGGCAGACGCCTGGAATCCCAGTGGCAAGTTCGAGACCAGAGGTAGTCTGTGTAATTTAGCAAGATCCTGTCTTAAAAAAAGTAAAAATAATGGTCTGGGGATGCAGCTCAGTGGTCCAGCACTTGCAAAGCGTGCAAGCTCGAGGCCCTGGGTTCAACTCACAGTACAGCAAAAATAAAATAAATAAATAAATAAAAACAAATAAAGTGAGGAGAACAGAGGGAAAGCAAATAGGCTTTAAGCTAGGATGTACCCTGCACTGCCTTTCTCCCCTCCTCAGCCAAGGGCCCCATCACAGGTAGCCTGGGGCGTAGGAGTATGCTTGTAGGCTTTCAGTGAATCAGTGCTTAGCAATGTGCTGAAACAGCTCTGGGGTAGCCAAGATGTTGCCACTGAAGACATTTTTTAGGAGCCAGGGTGAGATGTGGTAAACAGACATCTGCAGATTATCGGGATCCATTTGACTAAATAAGTACTAGGTTTGCTTTGCGTATTAAACATCTGCCCAAACAGCGCCTCCGGGCACCCAGGGTGTGGCTAGCCTGAAAGGAAGGCAGAGAGGGCCCTGGGGGCTAAGAGACAGAGCAGTGGAGGAGCAAGTCTTTGTGAAGTGCAGGGTGGGGGTCCACGCCAGGCAGTGAGCCCTGGGTAATGGAGAGTCAGACCAGGCACCCAGAACCTGCCTCCCCTACTCCCCAGTGACAGGCTCCTGAGACACCTCTAGGGTGAGCCAAGGTGTGTGGGGTGCCAGGACCCCAGCACAGGATCCCTTGGCGACCTGCTTCCTGTCTCAGGGGAGAGCTGGAGACCCCCGGGTGATTCAGGACAAGGAGCCCGGGGCGCAGGTGTGTGTAAATGGGGAAACTGATGTCCAGAGGGAAGAAGGACTTGGTTGGGGTTGGCAACAAGGCAAAGCCAGACCCAGTTGCTGGCCCAATGGCTCCCACAGGGCTAAGGCTCCCTGCTGGGGCTGCAGTGACAGGAAGGTGCCTGCTGTCAGGAGGTGCGCAGACAGATCAGAGGAGAGAGGAGGGAGGAGGAGGAGCAAGGAGGGGCAGAGGAAGCTTGGGAGGCCAAATGACAGCCTGTGTTTAATGTTGGGGGGCAGACACTCTGCTTTCCTCAGGCTGCTGAGAGCTTTTCAGGACACTGGTGCTGGGGGCGGGACGTGGGTGGGGGGCCTGTGAGGAGGATGCCCAGGGTGCCCTGTCAGGAGCTGGAGATGGGGTAGGCAGTGCTAAGTAAACATCTTATTCCACACCATGCTTCCTAGATCTGATCTGAGCCAGGGCCCACCCAGGCTTTGTGGGGCCTGAAGCTTCAGCAATTTGGTGGGCTTCCTTGAAGAAAAAGAAAACAAAATTATAAGTATAAAGTTAGATACCGGGCCTTGGAAGGGGCCTTACTTCACAGCACATCTTCCTCCACGCAGAGCATCCCTGAGGTTCTGCTTCCTCACCCTCTGTTGCCCAAGTCCCACCCCTTCCTTAGGGGAGGTGGCAGCAGGAGGTAGCAAGAACCTGGGCTCCGAGTCAGGCAAACCTGGGTGGGATTCTGGCTGAGCCATTTCCCATGTGACCCAGGCAAGGTGTTGCCCCGAGGTGCTGTACCCCCAAGCACTGCACAGTGAGTCCACTTCCATCCACCCTGTTTGGCCCTCAGGATGACTGGCTAGCCAGAGACGGGTAAGATTCCTCATGGAGAGGGACAACCTAAGACAGGCACAGTCATGGAGAGGCCATCAGGAGAGGCAAGGCTGCCTTCAGAGGTTAAAGCTGCCTGCCTGAATTGAGGGAGAGGCATATTTGCCCACTTGGTCACTGTGCCCCTTGCTGGCTTCTATTGCGAAGGTGTAGTGGTGCATGTAGTACAATGTAGTCTTGAGACACTCGTAGTCCTGGTATCCCGGAGTCCAGATTATTATTGGTTTTCACTTACAAGAATAGGTGTTGATCTGTAGTCTTGAGAACGGGTCAAGAAAAGCTCATGTACTTGCTATATGCTTGATGTGATTTGTTGATGATTAACTAAGAATAAAAATCAAGATATAAGCTGGGGCTCGAGAGACCTTCAGCAGCTTTTGCAATTGCTCTCTGACAGTCTCAGTTTCTCCATCTCTTCATTTCTCATGTCGGCATTGAGGCTTCATAATGCCTTGCATCCTTGAAACCTCAGCTTTCTCATCCATAAAATGGGCATGATAATATTTAGCCTCTGGAGGACCACTGTAAAGGTTAAAATAATAACATCTATACATGTATAGCATTTAGCACAGTGCCTGCCAATCAGTGCCCAATACATATCATATATCATAAGCATTTCATGTATGATAATTATCCAGAAATGGACTGGGGTTTAGCTCAGTTGATGGAGTGCTGATCTGTACTCTCTGAGTTGGGCCCAACTCAACAGCACCTGAAAGCAAAAACAGATATCCAGAATGGTTTCCAGTCCCACTTAAAACAAACATATATATATGCATATATATATATTATACATAATATATGATACATAATATATAATATATAAAATATATAATAGAATATATAATAGAATATATTATATATTATACATTATATATTTATATTTATATATATTATATATGCATACATATTATATATTTATATATATTACATATTACACACATATTATATATAAATATATATAATATACATTATATAATATAAAATATATAATATATTTATATATAATATATTTATATATTTATATATTATATACTATATTATGTGTATTATATATTATAAATATATATTATATATTATATGTATATATAGAATATATATTATATATAATATAGAATATATATTATATATATTATATAACACACACACACACACACACACACACACATATATATATATGTTGTTGTTGTTAGGTGCCGTCGAGTCGTGTCCAACTCATAGCGACCCTCATAGGGTTTTCAATGGCAGATTGTTTCAGGATTGCCTTGGGAGTGTGTTGCCATGTCCTTCTCCCATTTTTGCAGTGCTGGGAATCAAACTCAGGACCTCAGAGACTGCAGAGCAGTGCTCTATCAATTGGGCTAAATCCCAGCTCATATATATATATATATATATATATATATATATATATATGTATATAAATATATAAATATATATATAATATATAAATATAAATATATATAAATATATATAATATATATATATAATATATATATATAAATATATATATATATTATATATATATATAAAATTTGTTGTTGCTAGGTGTTGTTTTCGAGTCTAACTCATAGTGACCCTATGTACAACAAAATGAAACACTGCTTGACACTGTGGCATGCCTGGCACTGTCAGTGCTTCTCCGCTATTCATAGCGTTTTCCATGACTGACTGTTTTGGGCGTGGGCTGCCGGGTCCTTCTCTCAAGCCTTCAGCACCTGGTATTCCCAGGCAGCCTCCTATCTAAGGATATACAGCCACACCACCCTGGCATCAGACCCCTTCTGATCTCATAAGCTAAGCAGGACTGGGCCTGGTTAGTCCTTGGATGGGACACTACCTAGGAATGCTGGGTACTATGTAGCTCGGACTGTCCTGGAACTCACTACATAGGCCAGATTGGCCTTGAACTCACGTCAATCCTCCTGCCTCAGCCTCCTGAGTGCTGGGATTACAGATGTGTGCCACTGGACCCTGCTCTTCTTGCAATTTTATATGCACAGGATCATGACGGATACGTTGCTGTCTGTCTCAAATGAGGCACTGAGATTTGAAGAGGCAACAGAGCTGTGTGGTTGGTTAAGAAATTGGGCTCAGACACAACCGTTCAAATCCTAGTTCAGCTGGGAGTGCCTTATGTGCCCCAGGCTGTGTCATTTCTCATCTGTAATGGGGTAGAAATCATACCTTCTTCGTCAGGTCTGGAGGGGGATTCAATGTGATATTGTGCATGAGCACTTGCCACACAATCATGCTCAGGAAGTGGCAGGGTTTTTTTTTTTTTTTTTTTTTGTGGCACTGGGGTTTGAACCCAAGGCCTTGCGCTTGCATGCTCTGCAAGTGCTGAACCACTGAGCTGCACCCTCAGCCAAGTTTTTTACTTTTTGAGACAGGGTCTCGCTAAATTACGCAGACTGCCTCTGGTCTTGAATTTGCAATCCTCCTGCCTCCGCCTCCCAAACCGCTGGGATTACGCTGGGATTACAGGCGTGCGCCACCGCTGCCTGGCTGAAGGTATTGTTTTGATTCATCTCTATTATAGTCAGCCCGTCCCACACCCATCCCAGGGCTAGGACTGCACAGTCTCCAGCCTGAACTACTGCACCAGCCTCTCTGGGACCTCCCAGCCCAGGTCCCTCCACTCTGCTCTGCTAGCCTCCTCTGGGCTGTCAAGTGGGCTGTGGGATTGTAGGTACGTCAGATCGGTCGCTAGGCCTTCACTCATGCCATCACCTCTGCTCAGGACATTCCCTCCCTCTCATTCCCCTCCGCTCTGCGAGATTCAGCTCAGGCTTTAGGTATCACCTTTGCTTTCTCCAACATTTCTTTCTGGATCTCAGCCCGAGCCGGATATCCCTGTAGCAGAGGCCGTTCCTTTGGGGGATGTCTTTGGCAGAGGTCCTTTGACTTCCCCCTCCCTTTGGCCTTCAGCAAGGTTGTTTCCTCCCTAGTCCTTTTGGAAGGTTTCTGTCCTCTCCTTTTGGCCTGGGATTCTAAAGGGAAGCTCCCCCTCCACAAACACTTAAATAGTTAAGATGTTAACGGCTGCATAATGTTTCTTTACGGGCTGGGATTTAGCTCAGTGGGGAGAGCACTGTGCTGCAGTCTCTGAGTCCCGAGTTCAATTTCCAGCACTCCCAAAATAGGAGAATGGGCCTGGCAATCCACTCCCAAGGCAATCCCGAAACAGTCAGTCATTGAAAACCCGGTGAGGGTTGCTATGAGTCAGATACCGACTCGATGGCACCTAACAACAACAACGTTTCTTTAGATTTAGAGAACCTGGAATATCTGTGCATCTTTGTAACACCCCTGCTTAATCTTTAGCTCTGTACATCAACTAACACAAAGCATTTACATTACTATGAAGTTTAATTTGCAGAAAAGTAAAATGACTGTTTTCAGAAAATACAGGAACTAAGGCCAGGCATGGTGGCGCATGCCTGTAATCCCAGCGGCTTGGGAGGTGGAAGCAGGAGGATCGCAAGTTCAAGACCAGAGGCAGTCTGCATAACTTAGCGAGACCCTGTCTCGAAAAGTAAAAAAATGGGCTGGGGCTGCAGCTCAGTGGTCCAGCACTTGCAAACCATGCAGGCACAAGGCCCTGGGTTCAAACCCCAGTGCTGCAAAAAAATAAATAAAAAAAATTAAAAAAATACAGGAACTAGGTCAGGGAGGTTGATGTTCATTGTTATGGTCCGGCCAGAGAGAAAAAAATGGAGACTTATTTAGGATGACAAAGACCCTGCTGAGTGCATAGCTTCCCCACCTGTTCTCTCACTGTGTCTCCTTTCCTTCCCTATGAAAAACCCTTTTTGCCCCTCAGTTCACCAAGATGTATATTTGACGTCAATTGTACCTCCATCTTCTTAATACGCCTGACTCCTACCCACTCTCATGCCCTGAATATTGGCCTCTTAGCAGTGAGCAGCTCAGACCTTACTCCGGCAATACCCCTTCTCTGGCCCTCTTATTCCCCTGTTGCCACCCTGGCAGAGTGCTCCGGCCTGTTGAACTGAGAGTCTCTGTAGCCAGTAATTATGCCTGTCTGTTGAATCTGGAGTACTGAACACCCAAGAAAGTTCCCAACACACGCAGGCATAGCATGAATATTTATTGAATGTTAAGCAGATAAATAAACAAATGTCATTTCCACATTTGAAATCTTTCATGGCTGCTCCTGGACAGAGGAGTGAAGTCCAAACCACAGAGTTCTGTTTGTGACTCTCCATGCTCACTTCCCATATGCCAGAGTCTGGACCTGTCACTGACTGGCTGTGTGACCCTGGACAAATGGCTCAGTTTCCTCATCTGTAAAATGGGGATGATGATGATGATGATGATGATGATGATGATGATAATAATAATAATAATAATAATAATAATACCTACCTCATAGTGTGTCTGTGGCCATAGCATCCTGGAGTCTGATCCCGGCTGATCTTGGAAGCTAAGCCAAGTTGGCCGGGTTGGTCCTTGGATGAGAGACCCCCTGGTGCTACAGGCTAGGGTGAAGGACCTAGCAACCCACTCTCGAAACAACCGGCCATCAAAAGCCGTTTGAATAGCAGAGAAGCCCTGACATAGTTCCAGGTATGGCAGTGTCGGGGAGAGTTTTGTTCTGTTGTACATAGGGTTGTGATGCATTGGACCCGATTTGACAGCACCTAACAACAACCACCGCCTGCAGCTGTAGCCCTGTGGCATCCAATCCCGTCAGATCTCGGAAGCTAAGCAGGGCCGGGCCTGGTTAGTACTTGGATGGGAGACCGCCTGGGAACACCAGGAGCTGTAGGCTTGGGAGAAGGACCTGGCAACCCCCTCCCAAAAATCGATCTGCCATTGAAAACCCTATGAACAGCAGAGAAGCACTGACGATAGTGTTTCCCCTGTTGTATAGAGGGTCGATATGAGTCGGATACCGACTCCACGGCACCTAACAACAACAACAACCACCACCACCTTATGGGGTGATCAGAAGGTCGCAATGAGTTAATATATAATGATCTTGGAGTTGTATCATATATGCTTTTCATGTAATATAATACTATATGATGTTATGCTCATAGTCATCATCATCATTATCATCATCATCTTCATCGTTATCTTGCTAGGGGAGGGGAGTAACCTGGTTTTGCAGAGTGGAGGTGGTGACCTGGGCTCTAACTGCTCCTTTTCTTTACCAGTCTTCTGTTTTCAGCCTTACTCTTCATTGCCACTTTCAGAAGCACCTGATACCAGGGATTCCTGAGCTTTTACAAAGTCCTGGCGTTGAGCTTTTTCCTTCTGCAGATTCATCTATTTTCTCTGCTCAGTCATTAACCCTCCACCACATGCCAGTCACCTTCCAAACTTTAGTCGCCCTCCCTCACTTCCATTGCCTCCTTTTCTGTTCTTTGTGGCCTGGTGGACTTAAACTTTTTATAGTTCCTCTGCTATTATTTTAGTGAGATTTAGGAGGAAGAGGAATCCACCTTGTATAACCAGATCTTTTTTCCTAAAAACAACATTCCAGGGGCTGGGGGTATATTCCAGTGGTAGAGTGCTTTCCTAGCAATATAGAAAGCCCTGTGTTCCATCCCCAACAATCTAAACAAAAAACAAAACATCAAAGTTCTGAAGCAAAATGTAGCAAAACATTGTTGTTGTTGTTGTTAGGTGCTGTCGAGTTGGTATCCGACTCATAGCAACCCTCATAGGGTTTTCAATGGCTGAGTGCTTCGGGATTGCCTTGGGAGTGGATTGCCAGGCCCTTCTCCCATAGCAAAACATTAACTGTTCTTTATTCTTGGGAAGCCTGCAGCTATACCACTGTGGCATCTGATCCTGTCAGATCTCAGAAGCTAAGCAGGGTCAGGCCTGGTTAGTACTTGGATGGGAGACTACTTGGGAACACCAGGAGCTGTAGGCTTGGGAGAAGGACCTGGCAACCCACTCCCAAAAGGTCCCTATGAATAGCAGAGAAGCATGACAATAGTGTCTCGTCTATTGTATATAGGGTTGCTATGAGTTGGACACCGACTAGATGGCACCTAACAACAACAATATTCTTGGGAAAGGGGCACATGGGGATTTGCTTTATTACTTTTAAATGTTTCATTATAAAAGAGAGACTCTCCTGTATATATATATTTTTTTTAAGTTCCCTTGGGCTGGAGGTGTGGTTCAGTGGTAGAGCACTTGCCTAGCATGCATGAAGCTCTGGAACAAAAAAAAGAAATTCCCTTGATCTCAATCCCTTATGGTTCATCCATCCTTTCTTTGGCCGGCCTGCCTGCCTGCCTTCCTACCTTCCTTCCTTCTTTCCTTCCTTCCTTCCTTCCCTCCTTCCTTCCTTCCTTCCCTCCATGCTGGGGATTGAGCCCAGAGCCTCCAGCCTACTAGGCAAGTGCTCTACTACTAAGCTGCACCCCCTGATTTTCTTTGGTTTTTCACATGGGAGGATTTGTCTACACTTTCAGAAGTCTAGACTGTGGCCTTTCTCACCTCTCAGTCAACTGTCACCTGTCTGTGCCTGACTTTTGTCCAGGTACCCATGACCTCAACTGCCACATCCTCTAGTGTTTTCCCTTTTTTCTCAGAGTCCTGTGGCATGAAGGGCTGTTAGTGACCCTATCTTTTGTTTTTTTTTTGGTACTGGGGGCCTGAACCCAGGGTCTCATATGTGCTTTGCCCCACTGTACCACTGAGCTGCACCCCTGGCCCATTATTTACTTTTTTAAAATTTTGAGACAAGGTCTCCCTAAATTATACAAGCTGAATCTGGCTATGAGTCAGACACTGACTCAATGGCACCTAACAACAACAGCACAACACAACATATAATTTACTTACTTTTATTTTTTATGTTTTTGGCTTATTGGAGACAGGGTCTCACTATGTAGCTCAGGTTGGGCCTAGAACTTGCTATCGTCCTGCCTCAGCCTCCCAAGGGCTGGGATTACATGCATGCGCCACATTTATTCTTCTGGCTTATGATTCATTATTGACTTATTTATTGTTTTCCCTTCTAGCATGTCAGCTTCTGTCCGCAGAAATTTTTCTCTTTTTGTTCATTGCTGTGTCTCAGTGCCTAGGATAGTGCCTGGTACATATTAAGTGCCCCCAAACTGTTGCTGAATAGCATCACATTACACTTTATTTACGGGGCTGGGATTTAGTTCAGTGGGTAGAGCGCTGCGCTGCAGTCTCTGAGGTCCCCAGTTCAATTCCCAGCACTGCAAAAATGGGAGAAGGGCCTGGCAATCCACTCCCAAGGCAATCCCGAAGCACTCAGCCATTGAAAACCCTATGAGGGTCGCTGTGAGTCGGATACCGACTTGACGGCACCTAACAACAACAACAACACACTTTATTTATTTATTTATTTATTTATTTATTTATTCAGCACAGGGGGTTGAACCCAGGGCCTCGCGCCTGCATGCTCTGCAAGTGCTGGACCACTGAGCTGCACCTCAGCCCATTTTTTTACTTTTTTGAGACAGGGTCTCGCTAAATTACGCAGACTGCCTCTGGTCTCGAACTTGCGATCCTCCCGCCTCAGCCTCCCAAGCCGCTGGGATTATAGGCGTGCGCCACCACGCCCGGCACATTACACTTTATTTTTAAGACAGATTCTTTCTGTGTAGCCCAGGCTGGCCTGGCAATATGTAGCCCCAGGCTGACTTTGAATTTGCTTCAATCCTCTTGCCTCAGCATCCCAACTGCTGGGATTACAGGCATGAGCCACTGTGTCCAGCTCATACTTTGTTTATGATGGAGGTGCCCAAACATGGCAGCCTGTAGGAGGTGTGGTCAAAAAATGTGGTGAATGTTTAAATTTAAAAAATAATTACTGTAAAGGACATATTGTCATTTAGTCTCCTCACAATCCTTCCCCTGGCTTCTAACACACTTATCCAATCATTCTTGCACCTTTCTGAAGTAGTTCTGGAAATCCTCTTTCAGAGGACTAATGATAATTTTTTTTTTTTTTTTTTTTTTTTTTTTTTGGTACTGGGGGTTGAAACCAATGCCTCAAGCTTGCATACTTTGCAAGTGCTGGACCACTGAGCTGCATGCCCAGCCCATTTTTTTTTTACTTTTTTGAGACAAGGTCTCGCTAAGTTACAAAGACTACCTCTGGTCTCGAATTTGAGATCCTCCTGCCTCCGCCTCCCAACCTGCTGGGATTACAGGCGTGCGCCACCACACCTGGCTGTATGATACATTTTTTAATTTAAACATTCACTGTACACTTTGATCATGCCTCGAATATCTCAGAAGTTTTTTTTTCCTAGCACTCCTAGGCCAAAAGAAATATCTAAGGTTCTTTTCACTAAGTAGTTGAGACCAAATACTTAAGGCTAGGTTCTAATGATTTAGCAATGATTTAGTTAAAATAATATCCATAAACTGAAAGAAAAAAAATTTTTTGAAGTATTTGTGGGTCGAACCCAGGGCCTCACATATGTTTTGCAAGTGCTCTACTACTGGGTTGCACCCTCAGCCCATTTTTAAATTTTTATTTGGAGATCCTCTTGCCTCTGCCTCCCGAGTTGCTGGGGTTACAGGTTTGTGCCACAGCATCTGGCAGAAATTTTTTTTTTTTTTTTTTTTGCGGTACTGGGTGTTGAACTCAGGGCCTCATGCCTGCATGCTTTGCAACTGCTGGACCAGTGAGCTGTGCCCCCAGCTCATTGTTTTGACTTTTTGAGACAGGGTCTCTCTAAATCATGCAGACTGCCTCTGGTCTCGAACTTGTGATCCTCCCGCCTCCCATGCTGCTGGGATTACAGGCATGAGCCACCACACCCAGCACTCGGCAGAAAAAATTTATTTCATTTGTTTATTTTGCCATGCTGAGGATCAAACCCAGGGCCTCAGTGCTTACTAAGCAAGCACCATCCCATCTGAGCTAAACCTCCAGCCTTACTTTATTTTATTGTTATTATTATTATCATTGCAGTACTTGGGGGTTGAATCCAAAGCCTCACACACACTTCACAAGTTCTCTACCACTGGCATGTACCCCCAGCCCATTCTTTATTTTTGAGGCAGAGTCTTGCTAAATTACTCAGGCTGCTTCTGGCCTCAAATTTGCAATCCTCCTGCTTCGCCTTCTGAGTCACTGGGACTACAGGCATGTACCACAGTGCCTGGCAGAAAAAAATATTTTAATATAATTCTTAAATGGCCATCAGTACTTAATAGGATATGTGCACCTTCTGATGACTTGGAGTCACATTAGACACCCACACTGATTTCCTGCTGCATGCTGATTCTCATGAGTTACTTGCCACTTTCACATCAATTGCCAAAAATCCCAGTTTTACACGGTTATAACACCAGAGGAAGCAACGTAGTCATCTCTAACATTGAACTACCAGCTCGGAGTTTTCAAGTGTCCGACAGATCAGACTCGTGATTCCCTCCAAAAATTAAAACATTCCACCACCTTCTCGTTATTTTGCTGTGGCACCCCAAGGTGCCTCGGCACACAGTATGGGAACCTTGGGTCTATGCTCTTTTCAGTGAATGGATTGACTTCCTCCTCAGCCTCTAGGCTTATCTCAAATGCCAAGCTGGGCAGAAACAAAACGCAGCAGAACAAAACAGTTTCCCCACTTGGAATGAAATTTTCCTCTGGGATCTGACAACAGTGTGATTTGTGTCTAAGGGATGAATTTTTCCTTGAGACCCAAAGTGTGGAAAATGCCTTGTTTCTTTATTTCCTAAACTTTATTTTCTAAGTCTTCCTTGGCAGAGGTCGCTGAGACTTCTAGTACCTGGCATTAGTTGGCAGCTTCTCCTCGTCCCTAGCCTTGACCCAGGACCATGGGCTCATGCAGTCCGGGGAAACTGAGTGGCTCCCATCAGCTGCTCGCAGGGTGTCCCAGCGCAGTCACGTGAAGCCGCTAGTCCTGCTGGCCCTGTCCACTGCTCCAGAGCTGGGCTGAGCAGAGGGACCTCTCTGGTGGCTCTTTACCCCAAAGGGAAGGTCCTGATGCTTGCTGCCCTGCATTGTACGGTGTTCACCCCCCCCACACACGCCCCCTACTCCGAATTATTTAGAAACTGCTTCTAAGACAAGCGCCAGGGGGACTGCTAGCATGGCCACCAAATAAGGCATTCATACTTCTGTCCTGTCCAAAACCCTGCCCACCAGGGGCTCTGTGTGAGTGGGGAGTACCAGCACCTCTCTGGGGACCTGTTGCTCCTCCTCCTTGCCCTTGAGGGGATCCAGCCTCTTCCTCTGGGAGGAAGTCTTTCAGCTCCCTGGAGTTTTCATGAAGGTAGCTTTGGGATGGAGGTCCCAAGATGGGTTTTGTTTGGCCAGAATGGAGTTATTAACATTTTAATTTTGGGGTACAGGGATTGAACCCAGGGCCCTGCACACACTAAGCAGGTGCTCTTCCACTGAGCTATACCCCCAGCCCCTTATTAACATTTTAATTTTTTTTGTGTGTGTGTGGTACTGGGGGTTGATCCCAGGGCCTCGCACTTGCATGCTTTGCAAGTGCTAGACCACTGAGCTGCACACCCAGCCCATTGATTTCCTTTTTTGAGACAGGGTCTCCCTAAATTACGCAGACTACCTCTGGTTTGTAACTTGCGATCCTCCTGCCTCCGCCTTCCCAGCTGCTGGGATTACAGGCATGCGCCACCCCGCCAGGCTCTAAATTTATTATTCCTTTTTTGTGTGGTGCTGGAGATGCAACTGGGTCTTGCGCTGGCGAGGCAAGTGCTCTATCACTGAGGTACATCCCCAGCTGTAATTTTTTTTTTTTTTTAAATCTACTACAACACTTCAACACGGGGAGATGTTACATAATTTCTAGAATTTGGATTCTTGGTCACTGCATGGAACGCACTGGCTGAATGTGAGTAAGGATTGCTCCCTTGGGCAAGGCATGTGCTCTGTAGTTGGTCACTGTCTGCTGTCACCCATGCCTGCCTGGCCTCTACTGTCTTTTGAGCTTGAGATGTTGGTCTAGGCTTTGGAAAACAAAGGGTTTTTGATAGCACATCCCAACATCAAATACAAAAAAATCTATTAACCTGAGGGCAAGTATGCACCAAACTCAAAGGCTCCAGGCTCAGTCCCTCTTCTCTCTTTGAAGGTGAGTGTGTTTGAGGGTGTCAGGGTGACAATGGTAGTTGTTGTTAGGTGCCGTCGAGTCGGTATCCGACTCATAGCGACCCTCATAGGGTTTTCAATGGCTTGCTTCGGGATTGCCTTGGGAGTGGATTGCCAGGCCCTTCTCCCATTTTTGTGGTGCTGGGAATTGAACTCAGGGCCTCAGAGACTGCAGTGCAGCGCTCTACCCACTGAGCTAAATCCCAGCCTGGACAATGGTAGAGGCATCACTTTTTCATCCTCTGCCAATGATTCTAGCACCAAAAAGGCAGGACACTGACTGGGCGCTCCACAACTCATATGTACCTCATGCATAACTCAGACACGTTTAGCACTTATTTAATTGATATATCTTTTTATTCCCCCCTGTACTCTGTGAACCCAGGGCCTCATGCATGTAAGGCAGGTGCTCCACCACTGAGCTGTACCCTCCAGCCCCTTTTTAATTTTTATCTTGAGACAGGGTCTGGCTAAATTGTACAGGCTGCCTCTGGACTTGGACTCACAATCCTGCCTCCTGAGTTGCTGGAATTACAGGATTATGCCACAGAGTGCCTGGCTGATGTGTAATTTTTTAACAATGTTATTAATAGTTAACGCCGGATCCTTACAAGATACCCAATACTGCGTAAGGTGCTACCCTCCGCCGCCCCCCCCCCGCCCCCGTCCCCCCGGGTCTTGCTTTGCAGCCAGCCTGGCCTAGAACTAAGATCTTTGGGCCTCAGCCTCCTAAGTGCTGGAGTTACAGGCAGAGGGCATGTGCCACCAGCTAGTGCCTTATAAATAACTTCTTGAATTATTTAGAACTGTTTCTAAGACAAGTGCAGGGGACTAGCATGGCGCCACAGCGGGGTGGGGGGCGTGTGTGGGTGAACTCGGTACAATGCAGCTGATGATGCAGTTTAAAAGCAGAAGGGAGGCAGGTGCAACCCTAAGGAGGTGGGAGAAGTAGGCCAGACTGTGAACCCTGGGCTCTCCAGGGGGCCCAGATGTGTGTGAGGCCCAAGCCTGAGCGTGGAGGATCCAGGAGGCCCGATGGGGGTCCCCGCACCGGGTTCCTTCCCTGTCTCTGGTCCACTCCACTGCTTTTTCTAGCTTTCGTGTTCCTCTCTCTCAATTTGTCCCCAGCCCCAGCCCCTCGCGGCTCATCTCCGCATCCTTCTGTCCACCTGGCAGGCTCCCGCGCACGTGACCCGTGCGTAAGTGACAGGACTCTTCCCACCCCAGCTGTCGGCCTGCAGGGGCTCTGCAGAGGCTGCTGGCCGCGCATGCGTAGTTGCAGGCGCACCTGAGCGCCAGTGGACTGGAGCCGCGGAGCAGCGCTGCGCATCTTGCGGCTGCGGCAGCGCCTGCTCTTGGTGCTGGGCTAGGGCGGTGGGCGGTGAACCCGCCAGGGGCCGAACTCCTGCGGGGTTTGGGTTTTCGTTGCGGATACTCCCCGAACAAGCTGACCATGCGGCCAAATCTCTGCTTAGCTTAGGGCCTTGGGGCTGCCTGCTGGGCTCTGGGGCTGTCCCCTGGGCAGCGGGAAATCCGAGGGCGCGTTAGGTCACGGGTCTGCACTCAGAGCCCTCTGACCTTGAGCAAAGGGCTTGACCTCCCTGCGGCCCTGGCAAGTGATAATAATAGCACAGACCTCGTAGGCCTGGAGTGAGAAGCCAGTGACAATTCCTGAGGGCTCTTTGTGCGGTGCCAGTCGGGTGTCCAACTCGCAGTCAACGCGAATAAAGAACACAGAGCGAAGGGTGATTACTGTGGGGTGGCTGCGCTCGGCCGCTGGTGGGGGGAAGAGCAGATTTCACCCCTTCTTGACGCTCATCTCCTTGGCTCCTTAGCTCCCACCCCTCTTTGAAAGAGGCCTGCACGTTTTATTGTCCCCTTTTCACAGATGTGGAAACCAAGGTTCAGAGATGTCAGGAGGTCTGGACCGGCTCCAGAGCGATTCCAACTCGACAATCCAAAGACAGGCGTTTCTGGGTGGGTTTGAAGTCTGTCACCTACCAGCTCTGTGAACCACCCCCACTTAAAATAACATGAGTTCTGATTTGGGCCATCTCCTGCGAACATCTCAGTTACACACCCACAGGAAACCGTTTCTTTTTTTATCCTCCCTTCTGCAGAAACCAAGGAGCTGCTAGGCTTTATTTGCTGTGACCCTTGAGGAGGTCCCAGTGCATAGAGCCGGGGCCACCCAGAAGTCCTAGAGCATGGCAGCCAGGCCCACCCTGGAGGTTCTCCCTCCCACTCCGTCCCTCAGCCTCTCTCGTCCTCTGGTCACAATGGCCACCTCTGTTCCTGGAACCACCACACTCCTTTCTGCTGCTCCGGTTTTTGCACCTACTATTTGCCTGCAGCATCTAATCCCATCAGATCTCGGAAGCTAAGCAGGGTCCGGTCTGGTTAGTCCTTGGATGGGGGACCGCCTGGGAACACCAGGTGCTGTAGGCTTGGGAGACGGACCTGGCAATCCACTCCCAAAAATCTATCCGCCATTGAAAACCCTATGAACAGCAGGGAAGCACTGACAATAGTGTTTCGCCTGTTGTATGTAGGGTCGCTATGAGTCGGATACGGACTTGACGGCACCTAACAACAACGATGGGAGAAGGGCCTGGCAATCCACTCCCAAGGCAATCCAGAAACAGTCAGCCATTGAAAACCCTATGAGGGTCGCTATGAGTCAGATACCGACTTGACGGCACCTAACAACAACAACAACAACAACGACAATTTGTTTGCCAGGACAGTCTCCTATCCCCTCCTGCCACCTTTTTCTGTGCAGACAGGTGCCCTGCCACTCACTTTCACAGGCCCCTCTCCACTTCCACACATTCTGCAAGGGCAAATCCATGCTGCGCATGACTCCTTGAATACCATCTGTCTTCTCAGCCAGAACACCAGTTTTTTTTGTGTGTGTGGTACTGGGGGTTGATCCCAGGGCCTTGCGCTTGCATGCTTTGCAAGTGCTGGACCACTAAAATGTATCCCCAGCCCCCCTTTTCTTTCTTTACTTTCTGAGACAGGGTCTCCCTAAGTTAGGCAGACTTCCTCTGGTCTCGAACTTGCGATCCTCCTGGCTCCGCCTCCCAAGCAGCTGGGATTACAGGCGTGCGCCACCATGCCCAGCTAGAACACCAGCTCTTTGAGGGTAGGAATCCTCTGTTACCCACAGCACAGGGCCTGGACCTTGAAGGCACTTCATAAACCCTTGCTGACTCACGGAGTGGATGAGTGGCAAGAGGAGCCTCCACCATCCCTACTTCTTAGCTGCTAAAGAAGAGGCCCCCAACTCTTTTGGCACCAGGGACCAGTTTCATGGAAGACAATGTTTCCACGGATGGGGCAGGTGGATGGTTTCGGGATACGAGTAAATATAGATAAAGCTTTGCTCACTCTCTGCTCTCATCCTGCTTCCTGGCCTGTTAGGAACCAGGACCAGTCCAAGGCCCGGGGGATTGGGGATCCCTGTGCTAAGGGATTTTCCAGCTTCTAATTTATATTTTCTTTCTCTTTTCTTTTTATTTCTTCTTTTTGTTTTTCCTTTTTGTCCTCCCAGCCCATTTTTATTTTTTATTACTTTTTAAAATTTTGAGTCAGGGTCTTGCTAAATGAACAGGCCGCCTCTAGCTTACAACTCAAGATCTTCCTGTCTTCACCTCCCAGTCTCTGGGAATGCAGGAGCGTGCCACTGCACCATGCTCTAACTTATATTTTCATGGTAGATCCAGAATCTGTGGAGTCTCTGTTGACACATGCCAGCCTGCTAAGGAAGGAGCACTTGGCATCATGGCACATCCCAGATCCCTCCACGTTTACAAACCATCTCCTCCTCCAGCGTACCCAGAAGCTATCGCTATTTCATGGGCAAAGCAGGATCGTGACTTGAAGAAATGACACATTATCATGTTCTCTCTATGAACCCACGTAAAGGTACTTTTGGAGTAGGTTGAAGTGGAGGTGAGAAGATGGTGGAATCTGCTTGTCCCAGGGCTGGTGTCTTGAACTAGGATATGTAGCCTCTCGTCCAGGTTTGGCCACCATTCACTTCAAGTCCTTGGAACATTCATTCTTAGGCCTCTAGATTCTAGAATTGGATCACTCCTTCGTCACTTACTACTAAAGCTCTCATCCTCTCTGAATCTCAGTTTCCTCATCTATATTATTATATTTCTTCATATGAAGAAAAGGACAGGCCGGGCGTGGTGGCGCACGCCTGTAATCCCAGCGGCTCGGGAGGCGGAGGCGGGAGGATCGCAAGTTCGAGACCAGAGGCAGTCTGCGTAATTTAGCGAGACCCTGTCTCAAAAAGTAAAAAAAAAAAAAAAGGGGGGGCTGAGGTGCAGCTCAGTGGTCCAGCACTTGCAGAGCATGCAGGCACGAGGCCCTGGGTTCAGCCCCCAGTACCGCAAAAAAAAAAAAAAAAAAAAAAAAAAAAAAAAAGAAAAGGACACAGCTCATAGGATTGTTCCAAACATTTAATAGTTATTTAACTACTTCCAGCTTTCCTGTCCTTTTTCATTTTTGATTCAACTTGTTTTTCTTTGAAGTCAGAATTGAACCCTGTTCCATTTTTCCCTCCCAGTGCCAGGGATCCAACACAAGGAGTGACGTCTAAGCAAGTGCTCTAACACTGAGCTACATCCCCAGCTCTTGTTCTGTATTGCAAATGCAGTATTCCCCTTAAGGAAGAAAGTCCAGCGAAAACTCACGTGGGACCACTTTGGTAATTGTGTACTCCAGAGAGGAGATGCTGAGTCCAGGATTGATTTCATAGCATATTTCTATCAGATTTGAGACTCAGAAACTTTCAGGCTCTAGTCTAGGATCATGCTTGTCTAGTGCCCAGAGTCTCGGCTTACACATAGTAATGGGAGAACAATAAATATGTATTAATGAATGAAACAGCCTGACAGCAAATCTAGTGCTTTTTCCAGTATCTGAGCCTCAGGTGTTTTTTACTGTTTTCTTAAACCTGGAAGTGGAGATTAAAAAACAATTATCATGAGGATTTAGTGAGATGATGCCTGTAAGGCGCTTGCAGTGGAGCTTGACGCAGAGGAGCTCAGTGCACGGTGAACCTATAGATACCCGGAGAGACAGAGACGGCATCCATGCACTCCAGCTTTTGTTGTGGCTGGGAGTGGGAGCTACTACTAAGCGATCTGTCCTTCGAGTTCCTTCTGTGGGCAGAGGAAAATGGAAGGCGCCAGAAAGAGGAAAGACAGCAGCACACCGGGGCTTTCGGAAGAGTCCCGTGTCCAGGGACCTCAGTGCGGAGGTGGCGCAGGGGACTCTAGGACCCTGCGTCCCGGGCGCGCGCCTGAGGTGAGGGGGAGGGCGCGGCTCGCGCACCAGCCCGCGGCGGCCCCGCTCCTAGCCGCAACCCGGGGGGCGTGGCCGAGCGCCCGGGCCGCGCTGCGATTGGCGGAGGCGCGCGGGTGACGTGAACGCCCCCGGGGCCGCGTCCCCGGCCGGCCCCGCCCCCGCGCGCGCCGGCGGCTCGGCAGCCTCGCTCTGGCCCGCGCCGCGCCCCCGCGCCGAGTCCGCGCGGCAGTCGGTGCCGAGCGCGGCTGCGGGGCAGCGGGCGTCGCGGGAGCAGGGTCGGAGTCTCAGGACGCGCGCGGCGCCATGGCCCCCATCGGTCTCAAGGCCGTGGTCGGAGAGAGTAAGTGGGGTCCGGGCCCGCGGCGGGGTGCGGCTGCGGGGCGCGCGGCGCGGCATCTGGGCGCAGCGCCCCGGGCTCCGCGGCTGCGCCGGGGCCCCGTTATCCAGGCACCATCGTCCCCTAGGGAGGTTCCCGGGCTCCCACCGCTCGGGTCTGCACCCCAGCCCTCCTCCTGCACCCTGAGTGCCTCCTGCAGCTCCACCCCTGCGCCCCATCTCTCCCGCCATCCCTGCCTTTCCTCCCCCCTCCTTCCCGTCGCCCAGGCCCCCCTCCGCCAAGTCCCCCTTGCCTTTTCCCTCCATCCCTGCACCTCTCCGTCCCTTCCTCTATCCCATCCCCCATCTCCTCCTCCTGCTCAGACCCCATCCCTCGCCCTCACCCCTTCCAGCTCCACAGCCTCCTCCGCAGCACCACCCGCCGTACCCCAGTTCTCCACTCCCATCACCCCCCCTTCCCCCTCTGCCCCTTCCTTGCCTTCTTTATTCCCCGAGCTCCCCGATTCCGCTCCTTTTTCCGTCTGCAGTCCCGCCCTCTCTCCCACCCTCCCTCGTGAGTCGTGACAAGCGAAATCCCGGCCTCTGCTCTCCTCCCTCCCCTCCCGGGAGCGAGCCGCTGTCCCCCGCTGCGGAGACCCACCTGGGAGCGGCTAGGCGCGCGCGGCCTGCGCCCCTCCTGCCTACCGGGGCGGAGACGCCTGTTTTCCCGAGGCCGCCGGGCGAATTCCTCCTCCTCCTCCCCTTCCCGGGGCTCGGCTTCAAGGGCGGGGTCTTACCAGGGTCGCGACCCCTCTGGGGTCCCTCGGGAGCAGGGGAAAGCTTCAGTGTGCGGCTGGAGGAGTGGCCCTGCCGGCGCCGCAGTCTGCAGCTCCCTGCCTTGCAGGATTGGGCCCTGGCTTGGCTGAATGCGTCCAGCAGCCCAGACGCCTACTGCAGGAGGAAATGGTTGTTTATGGGGTTGGGATGAAAGGCACAGCGCAAATGGATTAAAAATAAATAGAAAGGATGGTGGCGAGCGTCAGCTGCAGCCGAGGGAGGGCTGTTGGTGGGGAATACTTGGAAAACAGCGTCCTCAGTACTAAATAAGATAGGTGATCCCGGTAGGAAAAATAGCGTCTCTTCCATATTTTGTCATTTCTTTATAACAAGAAGTGCGAGGCTTGCTGTGGCTTTTGCTACCTCTTTTGTGATGAAGAGAAAAATTTGTACTGGACTTTTGTCTTTAGGAGAGGATAAAAAAAGAAGAAAGAATAAAAATGTTGGAAATAGACTTTCTTTTCCAGCGATACTCTCCTATTATAGCGCAGCACCCCCCCCCCCAACGGATGCGAATGCGTTTGGCTGTGTAAATGGGTTCCTTTTGAGCATCATACCTGGCTTTCCCCCCTCTTTATTCTTTTCACTGGTATATGGGAAATATTCCCGTTGAGGAATCTAGCTGTACAACCTTACCTGGCCTGTCACATGAGGACAAAATTAGTATAAAACCTGAACCCCAAATGAACACTTAAAATAATACTGTTTTTAACACCCTTGTTGCCCGTGCCATCAATGTTCTGATACTTGAATCGCCTTTTTTTCCTGAGGAAAATCAGTGTTTAAGGCTAGAAGGATCCATAGAGATTCTCTGATGTCATTTTACCCACGGGAAAGAAACCGAGACTTGGAGCAGTTAATGTCTTGCTAAAATTAGTGTTAATTAATTTTTAAAAACCTGGTGTCCATTTCCTTACAAACTTCAGTGAAAAGGTAACTTAGTTCATTATTCTATATAAACAGTTTCCTGCTAATATTCCTTTAAAGGGTTATGAAATACGTAATGGGTTGGGATGTTACATATTACTTTCTTTCAAATGTTACATTTGAATACTACACTTGGAAGATAAAATCCCTAAATGTTACAGAAATCAGGAATTTGGCCGGGGTGCCTGGCACGCGCCTGTAATCTCAGTGACTCTGGAGGCCAAGGCAAGAGGATCGCAAGTTCAATGCTAGAGGCAGCCTGCATAATTTAGCCAGACCCTAACTCAAAATGAAAAATTAAAAAAGGGGCTGGGTATGCAGCCCAGTGGTAGAACACTTGTAAAATATGTATGAAGCCCTGGGTTCAACTCCCAAGTACTGGAAAAAAAAAAAGTAATCAATTTGCATCCTTAGGCATGCAAGCAGGAGACCCTGGGTTCAACCCCTAGTACCCTCCCCCCCCCAAAAAAAAAAAAAAGATTTGCATCCTTTTGCCAGGACCCTTATTTAGGCAGGTGGCTTCTTAATCTCCCTCCCTTACCTTTTTAAAAAAACAAGTTTAAAGGTTAAAAAACAAAAATTAGCACTGTATGGTCAAATTTTCTTTTCTGAAACAAAAACACTATGTACAAAAATAAAACCAAGCCAGTTTTACATAAAATTGGTGAATGTCTGAACAGAGTTCTATTCCTATAACAACTGAGTTAGGTATAAATTTTGGAAAAATACGTTATTGCAATGTTCTGTCCATGACAGTTTGATTCTGGCTCCTAATTTTAGATGGAGCTTTTACCATTGCCTTTTTGTCTAAAAAGTAAGAGTAAACTAAAGATATTTTCTAAGTACTTTGCATCAGTTTAAATACCCCTTGTTTTTGGTTTTGTTTTGCTTTTTGTTTTGGACAGGGTACTTGTTCAATTGTTCCCTCCAGAGGAGAGTCTTTATGTGATGGTTTCTGGTGACAAGAATAGTGGCCAACTTGTTATGTGCTGTTGTTGAGTCAGATCCAACTAACAGTTGACCCTCATAGGGTTTTCAAAGACTGATTGTCTCAGGATTGCTTTGGGAGTGGATTGCCATGTCCTTCTCGGTTTTTGTCTTCCCATTTTTTGGTGGTGCTGGGGATTGAACCCCAGTCCTCAGAGAGTGTGGACTGGCACTCTACCAACTGAGCTAAACCCCAGCCTGGCTAGCTCATAGTGTGTGGTTAATAAATATTTGTTGAATGAATGAATATTACAGAGTGGCAGGTCAATGAGAAAAAGGAAGACTCTCAACTAGATTGATTGGTACAGTAGCTGCAAGAATGTTGTTAGGTGCCCTCGAGTCAGTATCTGACTCATAGCGACCCTCTTAGGGCTTTCGGGATTGCCTTGGGAGTGGATTGTCAGGTCCTTCTCCTATTTTTTGTGGTGCTGGGAATTGAACTCAGGACCTCAGAGACTGCAGTGCAGCACTCTACCAACTGAGCTAAATCCCAGCTAGGTGCAACAATAGGCTTAAATATAAAAAGGATCATGTGCCTGGCACAGAGTCAGAGAGTATTTTATTCTGTGGTACATGGGATCACTATGAGTCACACCTGATTTGAGAGCACCTAACAACAACAATCCTACGCAGGAGAGCAAAATAAATATAGTTTCAGAATCCTTACCTCCAACCTTAACCTCTCACCCCATGCTGGGGATCTAACCCAGGGCCTCACACATATGATGTACCACTGAGCCACACCCCCAGTCCCTCCTTTGCCCCTTCTGAGTTGAGCTTTATTGAATAGCCAGTGGCTGAAGATACAACAAAAGTAGAGGAGATGGGTTGAATTTATCTATTTATTCAACAAACATTTGTTTAGAGCTTGCTAGGAACTATGGAATTACAGAGCTGAGTAAAGCCTGGGACTGTTCTCTCTCTTTCTCTCTGCCCCACTCCTCTCTCTTTTTTAAAAAATGGTATCAGGGGCTTGAGCCCAGGGCCTCACACATGCTTTGCAAGCACTCTACCACTGAGCTGCACCCCCAGCCCATTTTTTATTTTTCACTCTGAAACAAGGTCTTGCTAAGTTTTGCAGGCTGCCTCTGGCCTGGAATTTGGGATCCTCAGCCTCCCAAATCGTGGGGATTATAGGCGTCTGCCACCATGTGGTTTGGGACTAATCTGCTGCTGTGATAAACAGACCATTCTGGGAAGCCTTCTCTGTCACTTTCCCAACACCCTTAGTACATACTCTGTGTATCACACCTATTTGTGTTGGTCTTGCCCAACTAGATTATAAGTTTCTTCAAGGGAGAGTAGGATCTTGCCTTATTCTTCTGTCCTAAGTGCATGATTGAGGGCCTGGCACCCAGTTAATGTTGAAGGAGTGACCGTAAAGTATAATGACTAAGAGAATAGACTCTGGAATTAGACTTCCTGGGATAAAATACAGCTCTTGACACACAGTACATTCAGTAAATATTATCATTTTGAAAAGTCCCACAAAGGGGATCAATAAAAGTGCTAAGGGATTTGGGGAAGTGACAGCCCACTTCCATCCTTGGAGCTGCAGTTTTGACAGAGAGAGCGGAGTAGGTAGAGTTCTTGCAGGAAATGCAAATTAATTTGAAAATGGAAGAATCAGATTAAAGAACGTATGGACAGGGCCAGCCATGGTGATAGACACCTGTAACCCCAGCGCTAGGAGGTTGAAGCAGGAGAATCTTGAGCAGCTTGAACTATATCACGAGTCTGAGGCCAGCCTGGGCCACGCAGCAGTACCCTGTCTCACAAACAAACCAGAGCGTATGGACTTCTATTTCAGTTCGCTCTCTCTTTTGTTTTTCTTCTACTTTTTACTTTTTTATTTTTTTCCACTCATAAACTGTAGTTATCTTCTCTCTACCTTGCAAAGAGGTTGTAAGAGAAAGGAGAACTCTATTTTCCCATGGAATCCACGTGTGTTAATATATGGTGTTTCAGCCACGTAAACCCATGTCATAATCAGAGTTTACACTGTCCGCTGAAGTTCTGTCAGTGCATTGCAAAGATGCAAGCATTTAACATCTGCTATGTTGGATTTTGGGGCTGGGATTTAGCTCAGTTGGTAGAGCACTGCACTGCAGTCTCTGAGGTCCCGAGTTCAATTCCCAGCACCACAAAAAATGGGAGAAGGACCTGGCAATCCACTCCCAATGCAATCCCGAAATAATCAGCCATTGAAAACCCTATGAGGGTCGCTATGAGTCGTATACCGACTCAACGGCACCTAACAACAACAACAACAATGTTGGATTTTGGGAGAAGGACCTGGCAACCCCCTCCCAAAAATCAATCTGCCATTGAAAACCCTATGAACAGCAGCGAAGCACTGACTATAGTGTTTCCCCTGTTGTACAGAGGGTGACTATGAGTTGGATACCGACTTGAGGGCACCTAACAAGAACAACAACATGTTGGATTTTATTATTTCCTAGCTGTTGGCAATTTCTCCTCCTCTTTTTTTCCTCTTCTTTCTTTTCCTCTTCTCTCCTCTCTTCTCTTCTGTTCTCTTCTCAAGCACGCTAGGTTTACAGGTGTGTGCATCAACCTCATGTTCTCTTAAAAGAATCATGTTCTTGCCAGGTGCAGTAGCGCATGCCTGTTACCCCAGCAACTCCTGGAAGCAGAGGTAGGAGGATCGTGAGTTTGAGGCCAAGAGGCAGCCTGTGTAATTTAGTGAGACCCTGACTCAAGATAAAAAATTAAAAAGGAGCTAGAGGGAAAAGGATGTAGTTTCTTTTCTTTTTTCTTTTTTTGCAGTGCTGAGGATCGAACCCAGAGCCTTGCTCATGTTAGGCAAGCGCTCTACCACTGAGCTCCATCCTTAACTCCTGTTTGGTTTTTTTGTTTGTTTTTGTTTGTTTGTTTTTTTGGTACTTGGGGGTTGAACCCAGGGCCCCACACATTCTTTGGACGCATTCTACCATTGAGTTGCATCCCCAGCCCATTTTTTGTTTTTTATCTTGAAACAGGGTCTTGCTAACGTTACACAGGCTGCCTCTAGCCTCAAACTTGCAATCCTCCTGCCTCTACCACCACCCGCCTCTCAGGCACTGGGATTACAGGTGTGAGCCATCGGGCCCAGCTGTCGTTTCAATTGTACATTAAATGTAGCACTCTTTCAGATATGTGGCGTTTTTACAACACCATGATTCATAGAAGCGTTGTATGTTGAGAGGTCACTTAAATTGAAGCAATCTTCATTCATTCTTATACTTTTTTTTAAAGTTAGAAAACTTTGTTAGCATACAAATAAGGATGTTTTGTAATATACTAATTGTTGACTTTCTCCATTTTTAAAATTAAGGTGTAATTTGCATACAGTAAAATTCACCATAAAAAGTGCGAATTCACTAAAAATGAACTACTCTTCTGATTCCAGCTGTTACATACAATCATGTAGCTAATGCCATAATCAAAACAGATTCGTTAGGATACCAAAAACACACGCCCCCTCCAAATCCCCTCATGATGTCCCCTTATGGTCAGTCTCTCCTCTCACCCCCAGCTCCTGCAACCATGAACTCTTTTCTGTCCCTGTAGTTTTGCTTTTTCCAGAATGCTGTGTCGATGGAATCATATAGCATGTCGCATTTAAAATATGACAACTTTCACTTAGCATACTGCCTCTGATAGTCATCCGTGCTGTGTGTGTCTAGGGTGTGTTCCTTTTCGTTCCTGGAGTAGCATTCTGTTGCATGTTTGTTTATTCCTCCCCCAGTGGAAGGACATTTGAGTTGTTTCCAATTGGGGCAATTACAAATAAAGTGTTCACATAAAGATTTTTGTGAACATATCATATGCTGCATAGATGCCTAGTATTGAGATTAATTGGTCATATGATATGTGTATATGTAACTTTATAAGGCATTGCCAATTGTTTTTCAATGTAGGAATGGTATTTTGTATTCCTATGGGAGTTTATGTTTTAATTTCATTTGTTAGGCATTTTCTCATATATTTCTATATAACTTCTTTTGTGATGTTCCCCCTTTTTTTTTTTTTTTTTTTTTTTTTGGCGGTACTGGGGGTTGAACCCAGGGCCTCGCGCCTGCATGCTCTGCAAGTGCTGGACCACTGAGCTGCACCCCCCAGCCCCTTTTTTTTTCTTTTTTTACTTTTGGAGACAGGGTCTCGCTAAGTTATGAAGACTGCCTCTGGTTTCAAACTTGCGATCCTCCTGTCCCTGTCTCCCAAGCCCTTTGGGATTACAGGCGTGCGCCACCACGCCCGCCCCCCCCCCCCTTTTTTTTTTTTGTTTTTAAGCAAGGGTCTCTCTGTGTTGCCCAGGCTGGCCCAGAACTCGCTATGTAGACCAAGGTGGCCTTGAAATCATGTCAATCCTCTTGCCTCAGCATCTTGAGTACTGGGATTACAGGTATGTGCAACTACTCTTGGCTTTCTTTTATACTTTTTTAATTGGGGTGCTGTTGTTGTTAAGTGCTGTCAAGTCAAGTATGACTCATAGTGACCCTATGTATAGCAGATGGAAACACTTCCGGATTCTGTGCCAGGCACATGATCTTATTTATGTATAAGCCCATTGTTGCAGACACTGGTTTTCCTATTCTTGAGTTTTGAGAAGTCTTCAAATATTTATCAGATGTGTGATTTACAAGTATTTTCTCACGGTTTGTGCTTATCTTTTCATTTTCAATATATCTTTTTTTCTTATACAGATTATATTTTTGGCACCCTAAGAAATCTTGTCTGCCATTGAAAGCCCTATGAATAGCAGAGAAGCATTAACAAGTGTTTTGTCTGTCGTACATAGGGTTGCCAAGACTCTACGAATACTGACTAGATGTCACCTAACAAAAACAACAAGAAATCTTGGTCTAACAAAACTTTTGTCCTAAACTTTGTTCTAGAAGTTTTAGAGTTTCAGGCTTTACATTTAGATTTTGACACAATTTGAGTTAATTTTTATGTATCACATAAGTTATGATCAAGATTTTTTTCCTTTGATTTTTGAATGCCCAGTTCTTGTTAAAATATTTTCCTTTTAAAAATATTATCCTTTTTTTCCATGGAATTGTCTTTGTACTGTTGTTGAAAATTAATTGGCCATATGCGGGTAGGTCTATTTCTGGACTCTGTTCAGTTTCATTGATCTTTATGTATGTTTTCACCAACACATGCTCTCTTAATTATTATAGCTTTAAAGATTGGAAATCAGGTATTGTGATTCTTTCACCTTTGTTCTCCTTTTTCATAATTATTTTGGTTCGTTAGTTTATCTATATGCATTTTAAAAATCCTTCTTGGATTTTGATTGGAAGTGTGTTGAATCTATGGATTAATTTGGAGGGAATTGACATTTTAAGAAACTTACTATTTTAGTTTATTTGCTGTATTGCAATGTGAGCATCATAATTATTAGTTTTATAAATATGAGAGGAACCCCACAATAAGTAGAGTTGCACATAGTTTGTCAAGATCTCAGAATAAAAGATCAATTAAAAAAATTAATTATATTTCCATATACTAACAGTGAAGAATTAGAAGGTGAAATTAAAAATAGTACCATTGACAGGGCTGGGGAGATAGCTTAGTGGTAAAGTGCTTGCTTAGCATATAAGAAGCCCAGGATTTGATCTCTAGCACATGTGGAATTAAAAAAAAAGGTGAAATACTTAAGTATAATAGAAATGCTTAGGTATAATATAACAATGTTTTTCAGGTCTGTATGTTGAAAACTATAAAACCTGATAAAAAGAAATCAGAGAAGGTATAAATAGATATACCATATTCATGGATTGAAAGGATGTTAAATTTATTTTTACTTTTTTTTTTAAATGTACATTTTCAACTCTCTTGGATACACACACACACACACACACACACACACACACATATATTGTTATTGTTGTTGTTGTTGTTAGGTGCCGTCGAATCAGTATCTGACTCATAGCCACCCTCATAGGGTTTTCAATGGCTGACTGTTTCGGGATTGCCTTGGGAGTGGATTGCCAGGCCCTTCTCCCATTTTTGCGGTGCTGGGAATTGAACTTGGGACATCAGAGACTGCAGCCCAGCGCTCTACCAACTGAGCTAAATCCCAGCCCATATATATATATATATATATATATATATATATGAGTAATTATTGCTGGGTCATATGGTAACTCTATATTTAAATTTTTGAGAAGCTAACAAAGCAGTATTTCATATTCCCACTAGCAGTGTATGAGAGTACCAGTTGCACAACTTCCTCACCAACACTTGCTGTTCTCTTTTCTTCCCCCTTCTTTTCTTCCTTTTTTCCTTGTTTCTTTGATTTTACTTTTTTTTCCCCCCAGCACTGAGGGTTGAACCAGGGGTCTCATGTATGCTTTGTAAGTGCTCTACTACTGAGCTACTAGCTCATTTTTTACATTTTGAGACAGTCCCGCTGGTATGTTATGCAGACTGCCTCTAGCTGTGAACTTGAAATCCTCCTGCCTCTACCTCCTGAGTTGCTGAGATTATAGGCACCCCGCTCTTATTTATTTTATTTATATACTTTTTTGAAGTAGGGTCTCACCAAGTTGTGCAGGCTGCCTGTTGGACTCAAGCAATTCTCCTTCCTCAGTCTTCTGAGTAACTGGGACTACAGGCATGCCCTACTGTGCCTGACCAGTTTACCTATTTCTTTTTTTTTTTTTTTTTTTTTTTCCGGTACTAGGGGTTGAACCCCGGGCCTTGCACTTGCATGCTCTGCAAGTGCTGGACCACTGAGCTGTCGCCTCCAGCCTATTTTTTTTTTTTTTTTACTTTTTTTTTTTACTTTACTCGCTAAATTAGGCAGACTGCCTCTGCTCTCGAATTTGCAATCCTCTTGCCTCCACCTCCTGAGCCACTGGGATTACAGGAATGCGCCACCACACTTGGCTACCTATTTCTTTAATTATCTACTTTCTATTTCTTCTCTCTGTTGTAGTTGTTAGGTGTCGTTGAGTCAGATCCAACTCATAGGGACCTTTTGTATAACAGAATGAAACACTTCCTGACACTGTGCCATACCCAGCAGTATTATCAGTGCTTCTCTGATATTCATAGGATTTTTGGTGGCTGATTGTTTTGGGGGTAGGCTGCCCGGTCCTTCTCCCAAGCCTACAGCACCTGGTATTCCGAGGTGGTCTCTTATCCAAGTATTAACCAGGCATGACCCTGCTTAGCTTCTAAGATCTGACAAGATCAGATGCCAGGGTGGTATGGTTGTAGACTCTCATATACTTTTGATAAAAACTACTTTTTACTTTTTAAAGTCAGACATGGTGGCACATGCTTGTAATCCTAGTGACTTCGGGGGCTGAAGCAGGAGGATCTCGAGTTCGAGGCCAGAGGCAGCCTGTGCAACTTAATGAGACCCTGTCTCAGAGTAAAAAATAAAAAAGGGGTTAGGGGTGCAGTTCAGTTGTAGAGCACATACCTCAAATTCCTGAGGTGCCTGTGTTTACTAGGTAAGTACTTTGAATACCGCCTTTGTTTATACCTGTTCTACCTTCTCTTATAGTTCTAGGAAAATTGTTACTTTTATTCCTCCAAAGCCACACCTATGACAGTTTTCTAAGGCAAGTAAATAGTATTGTATTCCTGAATTTCTTTAAAATTTTTATCTTGTTTTGTGTGTAACAGTGTGAATTTTAGAATCAAACAGATGTTACCTATCTGTGTTATGTTGGGCAAGTTAACTAAACTCACTAAAAAATTAAGATAATTGTATTTAGTTTTCAAGGTTGGTGTAAGCATTAGGTACAATGTATATAAATTGCTAGTATGTTGTTGGGTGCCTTCAAGTCAGTGTGAGTCAGTGTCCGACTCATAGCAACCCTCCCTCCATAGAACAGGTGAAACAGTATTTTCAGTGTTTCTCTGCTGTTCCTAGGGTTTTCAATGGCTGATTATTTTATGGGAGTGGGTTGCCGGGTCCTTCTCCTAAGCCTACAGCACCTGGTATTCCCAGGCCGTCTCCCATCCAAGGACTAACCAGACCTGACCCTGCTTAACCTCTGAGATCTGACGGGATCGGACGTCACAGTGGTACGGCTGCAGGTGATATATAGTAGGTCATTATTTAAAATGAGACCTTTCTCACGGTGTTATTGTGAACATTAAACAAGTTAACATGTACAAAGTATTTAGCATAGTGTTTGGCACATTTAAACACTATATAAATATTAATAATTAAGCTGGGTGCAGTAGCACACACTTAATCTCAGGGCTCATGAGGCTGAGGCAGAAGGATTGCAAGTTTGAAACCAGAGGCAGCCTGCATAATTTAGTGAGATCCTGTCTCTGAATAAAAAAATAAAAATGGGCTGAGGGTGCAACCCAGTGGTACAGCACTCACTTGAGAAGTATGTGTGAGGCCCTGGGTTCAATCCCCACGTACTGCCAAAAAAAAAGAAAGAAAGAAAAAGAAAAAAAATATTTAAAAATCGTCATAATAATTAACTGCATAATCTTGAGGAATCATTTCTAAATTCTTTGGGCCTCAGTTTCCTCAATGTAAAATAAGGCTAATGATAGTAACTCAGGGGATTGCTGTGGGGATTAAATTACTCTAACCATATGAAGTGCTGAGGACAGCATCTGGCAGCTAGTAAATTATTGATAGATTTAGTTTTTATTGTTATAGTTTAGTTTTATTGTCATTCTAAGCAAAGCAGTAATTTCTAGGTTTAGATTTGAAGCTCAGACCAGTTGATCATAATCTCTAGCCTCGTAAATACCGAAGTCACTGTGGAAGAGTCTAAATTGATTTAGTCAATTTCAGCTTCCTCTGCCATGTTACTTATGGATGAGCAGGTACTGGGGAAGGTGAATGACAAAGAGGAGAGTCTGGCACAGGCTGACCCTGGCACCTCTTATCTCTATTGCCTCCCACCTGTAATTTGATCAGAGGAGAGCTTAGTAGATGCCCCCTGACCTTCCCCTCAGGAGCTGCCATGCCCAGTGAGCTAGAGAAGGGGTCAGTCCTTAGAAGCCCCCACTCAGTTCATTTGCCTGTGGAGAAAAGTAGGGATAGGGAGGGGACTTTAGATTTTAATCAAGAAATAACCTGGGGGGGGGGGAATATTGGAGGGCTAATGGACAGCGAAAGATACGGACATGGAAGTCTTTCTTGATCAGTGATTCAGAACTTTCCCTAGTGCTGGCTGTTAATCGGTTGTATAATTAGAGTGTGTGTGGCCTGAAGCAGAGCTTCTCCTTGCCTGGAACTTTAGGATGTCCAGCTCACTCCAGAACCAACACCATAAAGAGCACAGGAACTCACAAGACGCACAGGAACATTCCAGCTAGTTTTTTTGGCAGTGGTTCTTTAGTCTGTTCTTTTTTGGATGGCTCCCTGGCATTGGGGATTGGTGGCTGCTTCCCCCCTACTCTTCCCGTGGTTTACTAGAGGCATCCAGGGGCCACGTGGGCTGATCTAGTGAAGAGGACTCAGCCTGTGGGAGCCAGGGAAACCTGGGTTTGAATTCTAGTTTTACCCCTTACATGCATTCTAAGTGACTTCATCTCTCTGTACCTTGGTTTCCTCATCTATAAAATGGGGCTAATTATGCCCACTTAAGACACTGCTGGGGCTTAGCTCAGTTGATAGAGGGCTTACTCTGCATGCTCTGAGTCCCTGGGTTCAATCCCCAGCACCACAAAAATGGGAGAAGGAACTGGCAGCCCGCTCCTCAAAACAGTCAGCCACTGAAAACCCTATGACTAGCAGAGAAGCACTCATATAGTGCCAGGCATGTGACACAGTGTTGGGGAGTGTTTTGTACTGTTATACGTAGGGTCCTTGTGAGTTGGACCCGACTCCACAGCACGTAACAACAACAAGGACACTGAGCATTAGGAGTAGTATTTTAAGGGAACAGGGCAGTGCCCGGCACTTGGTAGGCTCTCAGTAAATGGCTGATATTGTTGTGAGGGAAGCAGGGCACAAGCTGGGGAGCTCCTGGTGACACCTGGCTGGAGCCAGAGGTACAGCCTCTGCTCGTTGCTTAATCAATACCATCAAAACCATTTTGTTAAGATTATAAAAGGACAGCTCATTGTAAAGTAATTTTCAAAAGAAAATCAAATAGCATAGGAGTGCAGAGAGTAAGAGTGCTCGTCTTTGCTGCTCTCCTCCTGCCCCTTCCTGCGGCCTCCCACCCTACTCTAGGAGCTCTCGTTCCTGTTCTGGGGTGGCAGCCCCCAGTGTCCTCACCGCTGCTGCATACACTGGGTGTAGCCCCCACAAAGTCATGCCATATCACTTGTAAACTAGGCTGCATGGATGCGGCTTCCTCCCCGGGTTTTTCTGTGTTGCCTCGGGAGCGGTCCATGGCAGGGCCACGCACGAGGGACCCAGGTGTTGGGCCACAGTCAGCGAGATGACGGAGCTGCCAGTCACAGGAGGGAGAGCGCAAGTGGGTTCTTCAGCTTCAGTCTGGAGAGAGCTGCAGCCCCAGCCAGTCACTTGACCGTGATCTCATGAGAGACCTGGAGCCAGCCACGTGCTCAGGATTCCTGGCCCTTAAAATCTCAGAGAATAAGTGCTTGTTGTTTTTAATTGTTGCTAAGTTTTGGTGTAATGTGTTATACAACAACAGATAAGTAACACGTATCCTTTGCCTATTTTTTAAAAAAATGGATTCAGAGAAGCTCTTTACAAATAGGTAGGTGGGTGCATAGACAGACACTGGCCCTTTGTTGTATGTTGCAGGTATTTTTTTTTTCCTTTGGTACTGGGGGTTGAACCCAGGGCCTCGCACCTGCATGCTCTGCAAGTGCTGGACCACTGAGCTGCACCCCCAGCCCATTTTTTTACTTTTTGAGGCAGGGTCTCGCTAAGTTATGCAGACTGCCTCTGGTCTCGAACTTGCGATCCTCCTGCCTCTGCCTCCCGAGCTGCTGGGATTATAGGCATGCGCCACCGCGCCCGGCTTGTTGCAGGTATTTTTCAAGTTAGTTTTTAAATTTGCTTTTCGGTATTTTTACTTAGAAGTAGTCAGGGGTTGGGGTTTAGCTCAGTTGGTAGAGTGCTGCTGTGCACTCTCTGAGGCCCTGAGTTCAATCTTCAGTACTGCAAAAAACAGAAGGACCTGGCAGCCCACTCCCAAAACAATCCCCAATCTG
The DNA here is from genome assembly GCA_007922755.1 of Pedetes capensis. Taxonomy (NCBI): domain Eukaryota; kingdom Metazoa; phylum Chordata; class Mammalia; order Rodentia; family Pedetidae; genus Pedetes; species Pedetes capensis. The sequence continues at coordinate 57,329 of VMDO01000114.1, forward strand.
CCATTGAAAACGCTTGAGGGTCACTATGAGTCGGACCTGACTTGATGGCACCTAACAACAACAACAAGAAGAAGAGGCAGTCATATCCCTCAGTCTTTCCCTTAATATTTTCTAATCATGTATAGAAATCTCATACCTACTAATATAAGAAAACATATTTATGTTATCTTGTACCACTTTTATATGGTATTTCTTTAATCCCTGTGGAATTAAATTGATTTATTTATTTAAGACAGGGTTTTGTTATGTGGGCTGGGATTTAGCTCAGTGGGTAGAGCGCTGCGCTGCAGTCTCTGAGGCCCCAAGTTCAATTCCCAGCACCGCAAAAATGGGAGGAGGGCCTGGCAATCCACTCCCAAGGTAATCCCGAAGCACTCAGCCATTGAAAACCCTATGAGGGTCGCTATGAGTCGGATACAGACTTGACGGCACCTAACAACAACAACAACAATTTGTTATGTAGCCCAGGCTGGCCCCCATCTTGTAATGCTCCCACCTCAGCTGGTATTATAGGAGTGCACCACCATGCCCGGCTTCCATATATTTGGATGTTCCAGGGTGCATTGTATGACATGGCAAGTCTTTTCAGTGAATGTTAGGAATGATTTATCCAAGAAACTATCTAACCTGTTGCTTTCTGGGGGGAGAGCATAAATCTTTGATAACCTTTTAAAGAAAGTTTGTTTGTTTGTTTATTTATTTCTTGGTACTGGGGGCTGATCCCAGGGCCTTGCATGAAGCAAGTGCTCTACCACTGAACTACATCCCTAGCTTGCTTTATTTATTCATTTATTTATTTAACTTATTTTAAGATAGGGTCTTGCTGAGTTACATAGGCTGCCTCTGGCCTTGAAGCTGCAATCCTCCTGCCTCCATCTCCTGAATCACTAGTATCACAGGAGTGTGTCATCATGTCTGTCTATTTATTTACCTATTTATTTATTTTGTTCTTGGGGTGTTGAACCCAGGGTCTCACACGTGCTAGCCAAGTGCTTCACCACTGAGCCACACCCTGGGCCCCCTTTTCATTTTAATTTTACTTTTGAGTCAGGGTCTCACTAAGTTGTGCAGGATGCCTCTGATCCTGAACTTGCCGTCCTCCTGCTTCAGCCTCCCGAGTTGCTGGGATCACAGTCATTTGCCACTGGGCCTGATTAATTACTTTTTTATTCAAGCTTTCTACTTTCCTTGAGTCAATTTTGGCAACTTATATTTCCATATAAATTAGGCCTTTTTAGGAGCCAGGGTCCATGGCTCATACTTATAATCATAGCTATTCAGGAGGCTGAGGCAGGAGGATCATGAGTTTGAGGTCAGTGGCAGCTTGTGCAACTTAGCAAGACTCTATCTCAAAATAAGAAAAAAAAAAAAAAAAAAAAAAGGGCTAGGAGTACAGCTTAGTAGAGAACACTTACCCAGCATAGTTTAACCCCCAGTATTGGGGGAAAAAAGTAGGCCTTTTAATTTAAAAGTTTCAAATGTATTAACTTTAAGTTAAATTTGTGTAATTTAAATATATTCTGTGTCTATAATTGTGACTCTCTCACTCTACCCTGTTCATGTTGTTTTCATGGAAATTCTAGTTTCTAGAAATTTACTCATTTTAATTGTCTTTTTTTTTTTTAAATCACTTTCTTCCTTTTATGGTATGTGTATGTGTGTGTTCTAGTTTCTTGAGCTGAATACTTGGTTAATTTATTAATTTTTGTTGTTTTCTAACGAAAGAATCTAAGGCTATAAATTTTTATGTGACTGCAGGTTCTGTTGAACCTACAGTGTTTTTTTCCTCCATAGTTTGTAATGGGGCTTGGATTTAGCTCATTTGGTAGAGCGTTGCTCTGAAGTCTCTGAGGTCCTGGGTTTGATTCCCAGGACTGCAAAAATGGGAGAAGGACATGGCAGCCCACTCCCGAGGCAATCCTGAAAAAAATCAGCCACTGAAAACCCTGTGAGGGTCGCTATAAGTCAGACAGGACTCAACGGCATCTAACAACAACAGCATAGTTTGTAATATGCAGTATTCTTGCTGTTTTTCTAAATGTAGCCCTCCTTTGTTACCCCATTCTTATCACCCCATTCTTATAATGGGGTGATTAGTAGCTTAAATTGGGAAAAAATTTCCCCCAAGAGGTGGCTGCTGTTGTTGTTAGGTGCCATCTGACTTGTAACAAGGCTCATAGGATTTTCAATGGCCCAATTGTCTCGGGATTGTTTTGGGAGTGAGGTGTCAGGTCCTTCTCCCATTTTATGCAGTGCTGGGGATCAAACCCAGGGCCTCAGTGTGTGCAGAGTGGCACTCTATCAGCTCAGCTAAACCCCAGCCCCAAGAGGTGGTGGTGGTTGTTGTTAGGTGCTGTCGAGTCGGTGCCCAACTCATAGCGAACCTACGTATAACAGGTGAAACACTATTGTCAGTGCTTCTCTGCTGTTCATAGGGTTTTCAATGACAGATTGAGTTTTGGGAGTGGGTTGCTGGGTACGTCTCCCAAGCCTACAGCACCTGGCGTTCCCAGGTGGTCTCCTATCCAAGGACTAACCAGGCCGGACCCTGCTTAGCTTCCAAGATCTGACAGGATTGGATGGCACAGAGCTATGGCTGCAGGCAAGAGGTGGTATAGGCCCCAAATATTGTCTTTGTGTTACCCATCAGAAGGGAGTGGGTGTGTATCTGCCCCAGTATTAAATAAAGACTTATCTAACGTGCACTGAAAAGTTTTCCCTCTGTTCTCCTCGCCCCCCCCCCAGCACCTCTGACACAAACAAGTGTTTGACAGCTAATAAAATATCTTTTTTTATTTTATTTTTGTGGTACTGGGGGTTGAGCCCAGGGACTCCCACTGTGTGCTTTGCAAGTGCTGCACCACTGAGCTGCACCCCCAGCCCATTTTTTTTTTTTTTTTTTAACTTTTTTGAGACAGGTTTTGCCAAATTAAGCAGACTGCCTCTGGTCTGGAACTTGTGATCCTCCTGCCTCCGCCTCTTGAGTCACTGGGATTACAGGCTGTGTGCCACTGTGCCTGGTTCTAACAAAATATCTTTTCTTTAGTGGATTGGTCAGGCCAAATTTTATTGTTACCTTTGACAACTTAGCAGCCATAAACTTTGAGCTGTAGTCCTGTTTGCTGTAGAAGTGCTTCCAGAATCTTGGCTCCATTGGAGAGCAGTCTGAGGGATCCAGCTCTCCCTAAGGGTATTTGGCTAGGGGCTAAGCACTGTTAAGTACTATTGAGAATGTTAATTCTGTGATAGGTCTTTATTGTAAGCACCTTTTAATGCTTTTCCTTTGAATAATTGAAGGTGCTGGGAGTGGAGCCTCTCAGCCATTTGATAGACAGCTGTCCGGCCCTTCCCCTGTGCCTGGCTGTCCTGAGCAGGGAGCTGTCAATCAAGTAGCCCCTTCTTTAGTGGCTGGCCTGGACTGTTATGAGGGCAGCCTGGCTGCTTTGAACACTTCATAGAGGTCTCTAGGAAACTCCACTCCAGCTTCAAAGACCACTGTAACCATGGCTGCTGCAAAAGCCAGGACTTCAGAAGATCTTGTTCCAGCCATGACGGCTCCAGACCGCTTGCATGGGCTCTGAGAGAATTTCCTTCTGCCATGGCAAGCCTGGACAAACCTCCATGAGCTCTAGATGACGTCTCCCATTCTTCAGCTATTCTCACTCAGGATGGAAGGGCAAGCACCTCCTGGGTGACTCAGCAAAAGGCTTGTGATTGGTGCCTATGTGAGGCTTGTGATTGGTGGAACTAGAAGTCATGCACAATCAAAGCTGTGACTGGTGGAACTAGAAACTGCACACAAGCATGCAATACTCCTTTTCTGGCTATTTAAGCAGGCTATTTTTCACTCCTTTTGGGCTAGAAGGCCCCAATAAAGGCTTCTCCTACTTGTGGCCTTTTGCCTACTTGTGGTCTTTACCATGGGTAAGTGGGCTGAGATGGCAACTCTAAACGCTCATGAAACCCTGAGCCTCCAGCCCTGGCAGTGCTGGTAGCAGCCGTGAGAAGGCAGTGTAAGAGTTGCAAAGAGTAGCTGGGAGCAGAAGCTGCAGGGGCTGAGACATGAGGGGCTACAGAAGTACCGAGAGTGGGAACAGAGAGCTGAGACCATAGGAGGCACAAAGCCAGGTGTGGAAGGCTTTGAACAGCCAAGGCTGAAAGCTCTTGTGGCTGGAAGAGTTCCAGAGAGCCACCAGAGGTTAAGATTTGACTGTCCCTGACACTCTCAGCATGGGAGCTGTAATACTAGGTGCTATGCCTCTGGCATTCAAAGCCCAGAGCAGTAAGCCTCTGACCTGAGCACCTAGAGCCCTCAGTCTCCAGCGTGGTGCCATAAGCTTGTAGTTCGTAAGGCCTAGAGCCATACGTCTCTGACGTGTGTGTGTGTGTGTGACTCTGTGTGTGTCAGGGTCTCCCTGTGTAGTCCAGGCTGGCCGCACACTCTCTGTGAAGTCCAGGTTGGCCTTGAATTCACCGTCCTCCTGCCTCAGCCTCCTGAGTGCTGGCATTACAGTTGTGTGCCACCATGCCTGGGTAAGTCTCTGGTTTTAATGCCTGGAGCCATGAGCCTCTAATTCTCAGGTCCTAAAGTGGTCAGCCTGTGTGTCTGTAAGCCACTGGCACTCAAGGGCTCGGGATGCCAACACTAAGACAACCGCTCCTTGACTATTTGTGGCTTCTATCCAAATATAGCAAAAGAACCCTCTGCTGTGGTGACAGGTCCTTCTACTGGACCACCTCAGTCAGCTGCTCCTGTACAGGGCTGTTGGCAAAGTTTGGGGTGAGGTGTCTGAGATGCTTTTCATTTCAGCAAATATGAGTTTTATTATTTTTTTCTGATACTTTTTTCCTTAATTAAAAGGTTTCTAAACCAGTGAGGAGCAATGATAGGTAGCAGAAAATATTCTGGACCTGAAGTCAAATAAGCTATCTCGGTTGTAACTCCTAGTGGCTGTGTGGCCTGGATGTGTTATGCCATCTCTTTTTAAACTGGAAATTGTCATCCTAGCAAAATTCTTGTAGTGCTCACTAAATAATATGCCAACAGTTGCGTGGAAAACAATAAGGAGCTAATAGAAAGGATTATTATCCTACAGATATAATTATAGAGGTTAGTTTACTTGTTCCAAGCTATTGAATAAGTCATGAAAGAGCTGAAGAAATGAATCATTCATATTTTGTACAGAGGTATGATCTAATCGTTAGACAACAGCCAGCTGCTGCCCGTTCTGATACACCTTTGGGAAGGCTGCAGTGGTTCACACAAAGCAGTTTGCTTCGGATGGACGCTGATCTCAGCCTGATGTACCCCTCTGGGGCTCTGGAGGAAGAGTAAATACCAGTAGCTCAATTTGCTTGCTTCGCAGGGCAGATTTCCTACACTCCCTTCTTTCTGCTTCCTATATGCCACTGGTGCTTCACTGTCTACTAATTATTTGGTCTAGGAGCTGATCTCTTCAGAAGTGAATGAGACAGTAAGTATTTATTGTACTATTTTATTCTTGGGAAGAAAAAAATTTAGAGACAAGAGAAAAGTAGAGCGCAGATTTGAGCCAGAATCAGAGTCTCCAGCAGTCGCTCCTTGTGTGGTGGACTTGGGAGATGTCAGAGAACTCCAGGACCACAAAGCACACCTCGAGTCCACTCAGCCGCATCGAGGCGGGTGGGACCAGGGGCTCTCATTCATTCAGGCTCTGTGTAGGCTGGCTGGCTGTGCAGCAGTCTGTGCTGGGGCTGGAGGAGCAGACGGGTCCACACAGGCAATGGGAACACCGTGGGGACCTGCACTTGTAGGGGATCTGCGGATGAGGTTGGGGCTCCAGGGGAATAAGGGGGTGGAGGGAGACCTGGAGAGTAAAGAGGAGTTAGCTAGGCAGAAGGGGGCCTGAGTGAGGCAAGCAGAGGTTGAGGTTGACAAAGAAAGGAGCTGGGTTCAGTGTCGGTGGAGGTGGGGGAGGGTGTGGGCAGAGGTGCTCTGGGCTTGCTTTGCCTAGCTGAGGTCTTTCATCTTTATTCCTGGAGGCCTGGGAATCCAGGAAGGTTTCAGGTCAGGGAGAGGCAGGGGTAGAGTTTAGTTTAGCAAGTTCTCTGGTTGCTGTGTGGAGATCGGCGGGAGGCAGTGAGTTAAGGGCTGTGGTGGAGCCAGAGATCATCGTGCCAAGGGTGCCAGATCATCGTGCCAAGGGTGCCAACCTATGTCAGGGACAGAGCAGTGGGGCAGGGAGGGGGAGGTGGGCTGGAAGAAGTCCTAGGGTGTCAAAGCATCGGGCCATGGCGATTGGATGTGAAGGATGAGGAGGAAAGAGTCCCAGTTTTCTGGCTTGGCTGCCCGTCAGAATGTCACGCCGCTCACTGTGTGAGGAAGGGCAGAAGCAGCAGCAGGATCGCTGGGAGGGTTGCGTTCTAAAGACATCCGGTTCTAGGCGCCCAAGTGCTGTCCAGCGGGAGAGGCTACGAGGCAGTAGGCAGATGTGCCGAAGGCCAGGCTGAGGTCAGGATTGGGTTCGGAACCATGAGATGACTGAAGCTGGGGGGCAGAGCCGGTCAGACGGACCAAGAGAAAAGAGCCCATCGCTGACATTGACCTACGGGCCAGGCCAGAGCAGCCAGAAGGCTTGTGAGTCAGAGCGGGGAAGCAGACCCAGCAGGGCAGAGTCTGTGTTTTTGTGACTCCCAGGTCCCTTGGATTGACTCAAAGTGACCTTGAGCCAGCCAGGAGTCTTCAGCCCAGGAATGAGCCTCCACCGTACAGACCAGGAGGCTTGGCAGCTGGAAACTCTTCTGTTTTCCTCCCGGGGCGCTTCCCTGAGTCTTCGAGTCAGTATTTGCCTGTAGTGACTTCATTGCTTGTGATAGTTTGGAGGAGGAAATGCAGAAATGTGAGTCAATGAAAATGCAGAAGTCTGAGGATCTGGATTGTATACCGTGTCAAGATAGTTTCAAACTGGAATCTGGGCTCTGGAAGGCATCTTAGAAGCCTCCAGTCTGGTCTCTCACTCGGAGCCAGGAGTCAAATTGTTCTGGTCTGTTAGATGATTCACCTCAGCAGGTTTTCTTCTCTGTGGCTACTGGGGACAGATAGCATTATTCTCACACTTCAGGCCAGCATAGATTCGCAATGACAAGCGTAAACCACAATGAGAATTGCAGTAGCGAGGCAGGAAGGCTGTTATCCTGAACTTGAATGCAGCTCATTATTTTCTTTTGTTTTCTTTTTTTCTCAGTACTCAGGTGTGGAATCTAGGGCCTCACACATACTTTGCAAGTACTTTAGCTTTATCCCCAGTCCCCCCTTTCCCCTAGTTTTATTATTATTTTTTATTTGGAGGCAGGGTCTCACTAAGTAACACAGGCTGCTTCTGGCCTCAAACTCAGTGATATTCCTGTCCCAGCCTCCCAAGTCACGGAATTAAAGGTGTGAGCCATAGTACCTGGCACAGCTCAGTGTTTCCTAGCTGATTATAATCTCGTTGCAGGTGATTATCACGAACTTCCTTTAATGGCTGTAGGAACAAAACTTCTTTAGATTGGCAACCTGGGGAAGGAGGAGGAAGAACTTGTAGGTTTAGATGGTTTTCAGTACCCCATACCAGGGGTGACCAGGAGCAACTGTAAGAACCGCACTCATCACTTCTAAGTTTCTTTTGAGCTCTGGTGTAGCCAGGACGGCATCTGGAGACCAGCTCTCACCTGATATCAGGGCATGTCCATATTGCTGGCACTAGTTGCTAGGGATTTGAGAAAAATAAAACAGGCGAGCTGAGCAAGAGTCTCCCTCTGCGCTCTGTTAATTGTGCACGATGGGCTTTCCACAGTAGACTACTGTGAGGCAAACCCCTGAAAATTACTCAGCCTACAGACTCGTCATGTTTGGCAGAAAGGCTGCTGCTTCAGGGTTTTCAGATGACACAGTCATGTGGCTCTGAGAGTTTCCCAGTTAGCTTTCCCTGGATAATTTTAGGGTAGATTACCTGCTGGGAGAATTTCTTAAGTAACTTCACTAACGGTTTCCTCCCCCCAGGTTTCTCTTTGTGGAATTCTATTTGGATATTGGACCTCATGAACTGGTGCTGTAATTTACTTATCATTTCAATGATCTACCTCTCTGTCTCTGGCTTTTTGCTGTATTTTCTGGGAGATTTCCTCAACTTTATTATCCTACTTTATATTTAAATTTCTGCTGTCATGTCATGTTCTTTTTTTTTCTTTTTCTTTTCTGTTTCTTTTTTTAGTTTTTATTTTAATTTTTTGTTGTTGATCTTTGAGACAGGGTCTCACTGTGTAGCCCAGGCTGGCCTTGAACTCACTATGTAGCCCAGGCTGGCCTTGAACTTGATGATCCTCCTGCCTTAGCCTCTCAAGTACTGAGATTATAAGTGTGTGCCACCATGCCCAGCTTTACTATCATGTTCCTTAAAAATTCCCAGTAGTTCTTCTTTCTTTTCTTTTCCTTTTCTTCTTTCTTTCTTTCTCTCTTTTCTTTTCTTTTCTTCTCTATTTTCCCATACTTGGAGGTTGAACCCAGGGCCTTGCACATATGCTGCAAGTGCTCTACCACTGGGCTGCACCCCCCATCCCTTTTTTTATTTTTTATCTTGAAACAGGGTTTTGCTAGGTTGTGTAGACTGCCTCTGGCCTCAAACCTGTGATCCTCCTGCCTCAACCTCCCAAATTGCTGGGATTACAGGCATGAGCTACCACGCCCAGCCTTAATTTTCTTTTTCATAGTTCCCAAGTCTCATTTCATGGATGCGATAATTTTTATGTCATTCTCTTAAAAATTATTTTTAAATCTGTGTCTGTTTCCTACAAGTTTGTGTGTGTGTGTGTGTGTGTGTGTGTGTGTGTGTGTGTGTGTATTTGCTTTAGTGTCTTTGTTATTTTCTGTGTAGGGACTTTCCTCAGATGTGTAGCAAACCATGCTTGTCTGTCTGTGGTTAAGACCGGGAGACACAGAAGTTGGTTGGAAGCTCTGTGTTTATGGATCGGTCTGATTGGGGTGGCTGTTAGTTGAGGGACACCTCCCCCCCATTGGCAGTATCTTTAGATTTTTTTCTTCTGTGGCTCAAATTCCCTGAGAAATTTCCTTCTGTCTCCTGCCAGGGAGATACCCGTGTGGCTGCCAGAATCCTGGAAACTGAGTGGATGGAGGGAGCTGGTGGTGGGAAAGGTGGTACTTGACAAGCTGTGTGCATAATCCCTTAGTCTCCCTGTTTTCAGTTTAAGACTCTCACTGTATCTTGAATCTCCCAGGCTGGAGGGAAACCCTGGTGTTCTGCCCTGATGAGGGAAGGGCGATCGCCCGGTGATCGCCCAGCGATGGCAGCAGTGGACGGGTCTAGGACGTAACTGCTTCTCAGATCTAGTTCACCAGCACGCCTTCTGCCCCCACTCCATCCTTTTAAGTTCCATGCGTGCCTAATTCTGCCAGCTCCTAAAACTTCTGAGGATTTCTCCATGTAGTTGGTGTTTTTTCCCTGTCCCCCACTACTGGATTAGGATTCCAGCCCTCATGGATTCCACTTCATGCCTGGGAAGTCAGCTACCACACAGCTACTGTAGAAAATAAGACCACAGCCTCAGAATGTAAAAAGAAGCCTTTATCGTGTATAAGAACTGACCTCCAGGAAGGAAGAGGGTGTGGCCATCAGCCAGAGGATGAGGACCACCACACCCTCGCTTCCTAATGCAGCAAGTGGCTCTTTGGGCCACTTCATTCTTCTCACTGAGGGACAGTGGAAATAGTCTCCTCCTGGTCTAGGGCTGGACAGGCAGCCAGCAAAAGCCTGACTAAGCTGAGATGTTATTGTTAGGTGCCGTCCAGTCAGTGTCTGACTTATGGCGACAGTACTGCCAGTGCTTCTCTGCTGTTTGTAGGGTTTTCAATGGCTGATTGGTTGCCTTGGGAGTGGGTTGCCGGGTCCTTCTTCCAAAATCGAGATGTTGTTGTTGTTAGGTGATGTTGAGTCGTGTCCAACTCATAGCGATCCTTATAGGGTTTTCAATGGCTGGTTGTTTTGGGATTGCCTTGGGAGTGGGTTGCCACATCCTTCTCCTGTTTTTGTGTGCTGGGAATCGAACTCGGGACCTCAGAGACTGCAGAGCAGTGCTCTACCAACTGAGCTAAATCCTAGCCCCAAAACTGAGATAGAAGGTTAAAAACAAATGTTTAGGACACCCCAAATCCAAGAGCTTCATGTTGAACTAGCTCATTGGCTCACTCTGAAGCAGGGAGTCAAGTTTTCACTTAAAGTCATTTCTTCTGCCTGGGTTCTTCATACCTTTCCAGACTCCAGTAGACATCCTTAGCTCAGTTACACAGTGTGGAGAGACAGGCTTCACCAGTCATTCTCCACCACCCTCCCTTCCCTGAGCCAGGAACAGGCAGCCAAGATGACTGTCCCAGCACCCAACCCTCACGTCATATTCTGGTAGATTATTTATGTCATGCCCAGGCTGGGGATGTGGCTCAGTGGTAGAGCACTTGCCTTCCATGCTCAGGGTCCTGGGTTTGATCACCAGCACTACAACAAAACAAAACACGTCGCAGGCTTGGTGGCACACTCCTGTAATCCCAGCAGTTCAGAAGGCAGAGGCAGGAAGATCGCAAGTTTGAGAGCAGAGGCAGTCTGCGTAACTTAGTGAGACCCTATCTCAAAAAGTTAAAAAAATGGGCCGAGGGTGCAGCTCAGTGGTCCAGCACTTGCAAAGCAGGCAGGCGCAAGGCCCTGGGTTCAACCCCCAGTACCACACACACACACACACACACACACAAAAGACACGTTATGCCCAGTACACCAGGAAAGGAGTCAGAGACAACCTGCCTATGGCCAGAGAGAATTGCCTGTGATTTAAAGAAGAAAAGGAAAAAGAAAAATCTACCTGAGAGCTCTGCAAAAGTTTTATAGGGAAAGAAGACAGAAAGATAGCAAAGGATCAGGTGAGGAATTTACTCTGGAGGAAGACTCATGCAGAGAAAACAATTTGAATCACTCTCAAAAGTCATGAACCAAGAGCCCAAATAAGTAATGTGGAATGACAGAATGAGGTGGAAAACCGGGTAGCCAGACTCAAGAAATGGGCAACAGGAAATAGTAGCATCACCAAACTAAGAAACCAGTTTAAAGACACAAGAGGCAGAATGTTCTCTATAGAGTCTGAAAGACTGGCTGGAGGGAATTACTCAGTCTGCTTATTTAGTGAAAGTTAACATAAGCTCAGCCCTTTCCTTTGGATTGTCAGCATTTCTTCTCTTCCCAGAATACCACGTTGTTCCTGTGCTTGATCCTGGGTGTAGACCCCAACAGGATGTTTTCTTTTCCTGGTATCTTGTTGTAACCAATTATGTGGATTTGTGAAAAGGAAGCAGCCCTTCTGAAACTGGACATTTGTGAATGCATGTCGGGGGTAGGGACATTTCCTGCCTTCTGGAAGCTTCCCTGAGGCTTTTGTTCTAGGTCAATTTGACATCTATAGAATGGCTGTACTGAAGGTTGAGGGGGAGGCCTTGAACTTGGCCTTGTCATACTGCATGGGACCAAAAACTTTGTAATATCTCAGAAATGAATGAACAAATTCACTCCCAATTGAAAACCACCAGACCAGATGATCTTATGTCTCCTGTTTGCTCTGGGTTTCTGGGATTATATGAAATATTCCATTGCATCTCCCTGTCTTCGAAGTATTTTCCCTATAACTTTAGTTCTTGGGTAAACAAACTCCTGTTAAAGATAAGAAATGTGATTTGGAGCTATTAGATGCCCTGTGTGTCAATTTAAGATGTTGCATCTACTTTTAAGATGCTGGCCACATGTTGGGTTCCTGCCAAGGCATAGTTGCCTGTGCTGGATCTGCAGTTCAAGGAGGACTTACTGCAGCCATCACAGGGTCTGTGCTAAGAGGAGCAGGAGCTGTGGGCAGAGAAACACATTAGCAGATGAGGTCTGTCACTGTTAATAAGGGATGGGGGCAACGTCTTTTCTTTTTTGTTTCTTTAGCAAATATAGAATGCTTCCCAGATAACTGAATGCTAGTGTCACTGTGGGCTGGTATTTAGCTCAGTTGGTAGAGTGCCATTCTGCAGTCTCTGAGGTCCCAAGTTCAATTCCCAGCACCCCAAAAATGGGAGAAGGACGTGGCAACCCACTCCCAAGGCAGTCCCGAAACAATCTGCCATTGAAAACCCTATGAGGGTCACTATGAGTCGGACACGACTCGATGGTACCTAACAACAACAACAGTGTCACTGTCTTTTTTTTTTTTTTTTTTTTAATGGTGCTGGGCATGGAACCCAGGTCCTCATGCATGCTAGGCCAGCACTGTACCACTGAAGTGCATTCTCAGCCCTTTGTTTTTTTAAGACAGTCTTAACGGTGTTTCTCAGGCTGGCCCTGAATTTAACAATCTTGCCTCAGCTTCCTATATGCTAGGATGATAGGTGTCCACCACCACGCCCTGCTTAGTATCACTGTCTTGTATTAAAATGCCCCATTTTTCAGTCCTGTCTTTCAAAGCCATCTTCTTTGATAGTGCTTATGAGATCATAGTAGTGCTTTCTCTGGTGGAAGACTCAATGCCATTTCACAATTTTTTGTCTTTCTTTTTCTTTCAAAATATCAGTCAGGTCATATCGACTACTCCCAACTATCGATTTTAAGAAGACACAAATTGTTTTGTGTTTTGGCTTCCATCTTTTTTTTGCTGATCTTTCTATTTGTGTGTGTTTTATAATGTCATAGCTCCTTTTGTCCAAGGAATATTATGTTTTAGGTAACCTTAAGAGGAAGATGGGGACTGGGGTTTAGCTCAGTTGGTAGAGTACCACACTGCATTCTCTGAGGATTGAGTTCAATCCCTAGCACCGCAAAAACAGGAAAAGGACGTGGCAATCCACTCCTGAAACAATCAGCCACTTGAGACCCTTTGAGTGTCACTGAGTCAGACCTGACTCGACAGCACCCAACAACAACAACAAAGGAAGAAGAAAGTAGCTCTTTTATTCATTTATTTTATTTTATTCTTTTGGAACTGGGGATACAACCCAGGACCTCATTCTGAGCACACACTGTATACTGAGCCACCCCCTCAGAAAGAGCTCTTCTTTAGAACTGCAGCGAGGAGGCTGTTGCCTCTAAAGAATGTCTAGGAACCTCTGTTTCTCCTCTCCTTGTACCCAGGTTGAGATTTGATTTTTACTCATCAAGGTTCCAGTGTCCACAAGGTTTCGCTTAGAGGTTTTCCTAGCTCCATAACCTGTGGCTCTAAACCTTATGAAATGGGAAAATAACAACAAACAAGGAAGACCTCCCTTGAAAGCGAAAGTGGAGGTATTTCTGAGATGCTTCCTGCATTGCATCTTTGTGGCCTAAGGTTAGGATTTCATTTCTCGGATATCAGGCGTTTACCGTCATGCCCTCCTCTCAGATATTGGCAGCAGCCCAAATTATGGATGTCATAACCTTGGACGTTTGAGTCTGTTGCAACCTCTGAGTGTGCTTCCTAGGGCATTGTGATCAAGCCATTGTTAACCCATCTCTACACACTTGTAAGCTTGTGGCAACTCAAAACCGTCAGGCCTCACCCTTTTCTCCCACTTTCTACCATCCAAATATCAAACCTAAATAATAATGTTCTCTCAGATTATCACTGGACTGGGCAGTGGTTACTCAATAGTTACAAGAAATGGTACTCTGTTCTTGCCCTGCGGCTGACAATCTGTGGCCTCTATTTTGGTTTCCCTCACTTCTGCAAAGTACAATTTAGATACAATTAGCAAATTATAATTTTAGATAACATTTTATGCGGATAAGCCAGGTTATCTGTCTTTGATGATAGCTCTACAGAACAGTTCCATATTAAGCAAAACTACATATATTTTTGTGGGCTGGGATTTAGCTCAGTTGGTAGAGTTGTAGTCTCTGAGGTCCCAAGTTCGATTCCTAGCACCCCCAAAATGGGAGAAGGATGTGGCAATCCCGAAACAGTTAGCCATTGTAACCCCTGTAAGGGTCACTATGAGTCGGACATGACTCACCTAACAACAACAGCATATATTTTTTGAGTTTTAATTTGAAGTTTTCATCTAAAATTCTCTAATGATATTTTCTAAACAGCTCACTGAGCTGTAATTCACATTACATACCATTCACCCATTTAGTGTATACAATTCAATGGCTTTTAGTATTTTTATAGAATGGTATATCCGCCAGCACAGTCAATTTTTAGGATACTTTCCTTACCCCTTAAAACAAACTCCAGGCTGGGGGTGTAGGTCAGTGGTAGAATGCTTACCTGGCATGTATGAGGCCCTGGGCTTGATCCCCCAGCACTAAGAGGGAGAAAAAACCCCAAGAAACTCCATATTCCTTAGATGTCACCCCTAATCCCTCATTCCCCCCTAGATAACTACTAATCTATTCTCTATCTCTATGGATTTGCCTATTTTGGACACTTCATATAAATGAAATTGCACAGTGTGTGTTCCTGTATGAATGGCTTCTTTGGCTGAATCTGTTTTAAAGGTGCATCCAGGTTATGACGTGTACCAGCACTTCATTTCCTTTTATGACTGAATGATATTTCATTATGTGAATATACTACGTTTATTTATGTGTTCACCAGCTGGTAGACATTTGGTGACAGCCCGAGGCACATGGGTGAACAGTTGAACTGTCCTCTTGGACTCTGCTTATTGTTGCCATATAAAAGTCCTCTTGATGTCTACGCATTTTTTTCTTTCTTCCACCGTACTTTAATTTTTCTAATAGTTTTGGTTTTTGCAGGTGGATATTTTGCATTCCTCTTACCAATATTATGACTGATTTTATTTTCTTCAGTGAATTTTTGGAATAATATTAAAATAGAGTCCTCTGTGCCTGTCTGGTGACATTAAATATCTTTTGCTTTCCGTGGACCTCTGCTTGCGGTTCCACATGAGTACATCTGGCTATCATCCTAGATAGCCAGAGGCCACTCTGACCTCCCAGAAGGGGAACGAGACTCCTTATGTTCAGTTTTATATTTATATTCAGGATTTGCGTCCATTGGTGCTATAATGCCATCATTCCAAATGTATTCACGTGTTTATTGTAGATCAGAAGCGTTTTGAAGTTTTGGGTGAAATATCCTTATTGTTTACTATCTGAATATTTTTTATTTTTAAGTTGTATTAATATGTATTGCCTTTTAAGAGGATTTTTACATTATATTAAAAACCTTGACTGGTAGAAGTGATATCTCATAATTTTCTCATTTTTTTGTCTATATGAATCGTATTTTTATAGTGGCATCACAGGAAGTGCCTCCTGTTGAATGACTCCTATGTGTCAGGCACCTTACTAGGCACTTTATCTCATTAATCTTTACAACAGGCCAGTAACGTATTATAATTTTAATTTTGCAGATGAGTAAACTGAAGCTTAACACATTTTAAGCTTGCTCAGGGCTGGGCATATAGCTAAGTGGTAGTGCAGTTGCCTAGCATCTGCAAGGCCCCTGGGTTCAATCCCTGGCACCATTTAATTCATTAACTAATTAATTAATTAAGATAAAACAAAAACTTACCCAAGATCGTACAGCCAGCAAATGCCTGAAGGTGGATTTTTATTCCTAACCTACCTTTGTCCCCTGCTGATCTCAGCCAAGGAGGGTCTCACAGGTTAGTCCTGGGATGGGAGATCGCCTGGGAATACCAGGAGCTATAGGCTTGGGAGAAGGACCCAGTAGCCCACTTCTGAAACAATCAGCCATCAAAAACTCTACCAATAGCAGAGAAGCACTGACAATAGTGCTGGGCATGGTACAGTGTTGGGGAGTGTTTCTTTCTGTTGTACATAGGGTCGCTATGAGTTGGACCTGACTCCACAGCACTTAATAACAACCACCACCACCTAACTTTTTGCACTTCCCAGGACGTCTTTTAATTAACCCAAGGAATGGAGTACCTTTGCCTGAGTACCCCGCTTTGTACCCTCACCCTGCTGGAGTTTGGTCAAGAGGGTGACATTTAGCAGAACTTCTGTTTCACAAGATAGCTCTGATCCCCTTGGATTGGCACAAGAGAAGAGGAGTTATGACCTGAGGTGGTGGTGGTGGTGGTTGTCAGGTGCCATCGAGTCGAGTCCGACTCATAGCGACCCTGTGTACAGCAGATCGAAACACTTCCCGAATCAGGAATCGGGACCCGAGGATAGACTGCCGTAATTTCCTCAGCAAATGAGGCCACTCTCCCTCCCGCCGGGGGAAGCCAGAGTCAGGACCATCTGTTCTGGGCACGGGGCATGCTGGGGCTACAGAGAGTGGAATACTGACTTGCCCAGGATTTGAGTGAACTTGTAAGCTTCCAGCTCATCCAGTATTAGTCCTGCGAGCTGAGCGTGCTGGCGCATGCCCGTAGTCCCATCCCAGCCACTTGGGAGGGAGAGGCCGAGGGAGAGGCAGCAGGATCATGAGTTCAAGGCCAGAGGCAGCCTGCCTAACTTAGACTCTGACTCAAAAATAAAAAATAAAAAATGGGCTGGGAGTGCAGCCTGGTGGTAGAACACTAGCAAAGTATGTATGAGGTCCCAGGGTTCAACCCCAAGTATGGCAAAAATAAATAAGAAAGAAAGAAAGAAAGAAATATTAGTCATGCTGTTTCAGGTGCTGTGGCATGCTCTGGGCTCAGGGTATCTGGCATATGTCACTCATGCATGGTGGTCTTGCACCCTTGGGCTGTAAAGATGGGGTCTTCTGGGAGCTACAGGCCCCAGGCAGTTCCTGCCACGCTCCTAGAGCCTGTGTTGGGAGGCTCCAGTTGCCATGGTGGGTGCATCTGAAGTGGCTCGGGATAATCTTGGACCCCTGGCTGCTCTTCTCAGGGCTGGGGATGGGGGTGCTGAGTTCTGGTGTTGTGCAGGACCTCGAGCAGGTAGCGGAGAAGGAGCTGCTTTCCTCACTTGGCCAATAACGAAGGGCCTTGTTCTCCATATTATAGAGAGATCTAAGCTGCCCCTGGTTTTATGACCAAGTCTCCAGAGCTAGGTGGATGGGAGGACAGACATTTTGGCTATAGATACACATAGTTTAGTACGCAGAAACCAGGCCTCCTGGCTGGACCGGCTCCAGAAGTCTCTGCTATCTCTCTTCTCATAACAAGGACCCGAGAAGGAGAGGGGATTGTGATGGCAGGGATTATAGGTGAGAAGGTAGCCCAGGCTACTTGATTCCTAATGCTAAAATGGGCTCTAATCCTTGTTTCCTTTTCGGTATTGGATTTAAAAATGTAGGGCACAGTTAGAATTGGCTGTTAATAATACCCAGGACAAATATATGGCTCTGAGGATTTTGGAAAGGAAATAACTGTAGGAAGGGTAGGGTTGCAGCAGTTATTTACAAGTTTTTTTTTTAAACACTTAGGGTACTTGGTTTGATTGTCTAGTTATAGCTCTGCCTTCTCTAATCAAAAAGTGTCTTGAGCAAAATATCTTTTCAGAGCATTTAAATTGGTTCTTTTTTTTTTTTTTTTTTTTTGGTAGCAAAAATATAGTCATCCTTCGTAATACAGTCGGTTCAAATAAAGACAGGGCTTGGGAGTGTAGCCCAGTGGTAAAGCACGTGCCCACATGCAAGCCGCCCTAGGCTCAACCTCCAACACCAGAAAACATCAACAAAAACAACTAAATAAAGACAGAAATGTACCTTTTCCTTCTGTAATAGTTGTTGTTGTTAGGTGCCATCGAGTCGGTATCCAACTCATAGCGACCCTACATACAACAGGGGAAACACTACCGTCAGTGCTTCTCTGATGTTCATAGGGTTTTCAATGGCAGATTGATTTTTGGGAGGGGGTTGCCAGGTCCTTCTCTCAAGCCTACAGCACCTGGTCTTCCCAGGCGGTCTCCCATCCAGGTACTAACCAGGCCCGACCCTGCTTAGCTTCTGAGATCTGACGGGATCGGATGCCACAGGGCTACGGCTGCAGGCTTCTGTAATAGTAGCAAAGATAAAATAGGCACGCCTCGGGTAGTATTAATGTTTTAATTTGGAAAGTCATACAGTGTTATGGGCGTGTGAGTTACACTTTTGGAAAATAATTCAGCAGAGTTCAACAGAAGCCTAGCACATTGACACTTTTTGCCCATTGATTCCATGTCCAGAACACTCTCCTAACAGAATAATTTGCGCAAAGAAAAGCTTTAGGCAGACCGGTGTTCGCTGGTGCATAATTGTAGAGCACTTTTTTCTCTGCAGAAAGCTTGAAACAACAAGAAGACACAAATTGGGAATTAAAAATGAATCACAATTTTGCTTCACCAAAAAACCCCCCAATTTGGTATGTTTTTCTAATTTTCCTATGTATATCTGCTCTTAGAAACATAGTTATAACATACTTTTTCTCCTATAGCTATGTATACTGAACATTTTCTCGCTCCATTGTACTTACCTGGAAAAATTCTACACTTAATGGAAACTAACTACTCTTTCTTACACCTGGACAGCTGAGCATTGTTGGAAAAAAGGGAAAAATCCACACAATTGGCTGGCTGGTTTCACTTGAATTTGTGGTCATGGCTGGACATGATACTGCTTGCCTGCAATCCTAGCAGTTGGGAGGCTAAGGCAGGAGGATTGTGAGTTTGATGCCAGCCTGGACTACATAGTGGGTTCTAAGCCAGCGTTGGTTATATAGTAAGATCTTGTCTCAGAACACCAGGAGAAAAGTGAGGGCGGGGGGATGGAGGGAGGGAGAGACAGAGGAAGGGAAAGAAAGAAAAGAAAATCATGGTCATGAGCCTCAAATTAGCCCTTGGAACTGCCCAGCAATGCTAAAATGTAATAAATTCACTTTCCCCATCTCTGGGAAGATATGTGATACCTTCTTTCTTCAAACCTTCCACTTACAACCCCCACCTCCCGGCCAGTGACTTCATCTCCAGCAAGGAAACCCTTCATACTGCCTCCGTGTCTTCTGTGTCTGAGCCCATCCGGCTCTCCTGTGACTCAGATCCAACCCCTTCTTCCTCTACTGTCTCGGCCATCTGTCCTCCTCCTGCACCCTCTCTTTTGGTTTATTGCAAATATTAAAAATACTCCAATTGCTCACATCTTTAGAAACAAACCTGCACCTTGCTTTCCCACCTCCATCTTGTCAATGATTTGTCTTTCGTACCTTCTTGCTGACGTGACTAAAAGGGCTGTCCAGATAATCTCTCTTCCCTTCCTCCTCTGTCTTCAGTCTCACCTCTTCCTTGTTTCATTGAAAGGGTTGTCAAGGTCAACAAAAACCACGTTTCCTTCCTTAGCTTACTGATCCCATCCCAATAATGGATTTTCTCCAACCTTACCTCCTATTTCTATTGGTTGATAACTCCCCAATTTTTAACTGCAGCTGAGATCATTCTTCCAAGTTCCAGAATTGCCTCCAACTACCTACCTAATGGGCTGGGATTTAGCTCAGTTGGTAGAGTGCCACTCTGCAGTCTCTGAGGTGCCTAGTTTAATTCCCAGCACTGCAAAAATGGGAGAAGGATGTGGCAACCCACTCCCAAGGCAATCCCGAAACAGCCATTGAAAACCCTGTGAGGGTTGCTATGAGTCGGACATGACTTGACGGCACCTAACAACAACAACAACCTACCTACATCTCCCCTTGGATGTCTCTCAGCAATCTCAATATTTTTTTCAGTACTAGGGGTTGAACCCAGGACCTCGCATGCATGCTTTGCAAGTCCTCTACCACTGAGCTGTACCCTCAGCCCGTTTTTTACTTTTTTAAAATTGTGAAATGGAGTCTCACTAATACACAGGCTACCTCAAGCCTCAAACTTGTGATCCTCCTGCCTCCGCCTCCCGAGTCCCTGGGATTACAGGTGTGCATCCCCACGCCTGGCTAGCCATCTCAATCTTAAGATAGGCAAAAGAGAACTCTTGTAGAGCTCCCACAGATCATTCTCCTCCCTCAAAATCGCTGTAACCAGTGCTGTCCATTTCTTTTTTGTTCAAACTCCAAGTCTAGGAGTTGTTCATGCTACTTCTCTTTCTCCCTCATCCAATTCATCAGCTGGCCCTCTTTGTTTTATCTCCAACATATACAGCACGTTCAGGGCTTCAAACCCATGGGAAGTTGGGTTTGGGTTGAGTTGCAGGGTTAGTATGTTAAAATGTAGAGGGTCTGGGTTTGGTTTGGGTTCAGGTTTAAAATTTTAATCCTGTGTTTGTTGTTATTAAGTGCTACTGAGTCGAGTCCGACTCATAGCGACCCTGTGTATAACAGAACTAAACACTACTCAACACTGCGATGCCTGACACTGTGCCAGTGCCTCTCTACTGTTCAGAGTTTTCAATGTCTGATTGTTTCAGGATTGTTTTGGAAGTGGGCTACCAGGTTCTTCTCCCATAATCCTATGTATAGATAGATGAATATATTTTTAAATTTCTTCCTTCCTTCGTTCTTTCCTGCCTTGCTTCCTTCCTTTTTCCCTTCCCCCTTCTTTCTTTCCTTTCTTTTCCTTTCCTTTCATAATACTTAGGGGTTGAATGCTGGGCCTCATACATACTTTGCAAGCACTCTATCACTGGGCTCATCTGCAGCCCATTTTTAATTTTTTATCTTGAGACATAGTCTCACTAAGTTATGCAGCCTGCCTCTGTCCTCCAACCTGTGATCCTCCTGCTTCCGTCTCCTGAGTGGCTGGGGTTACAGGTGTGCGCCACTGCGCTCAGCTTTTTTTGGTCAATTTTTAAATAGCAAATGATACAAAAACAAAAAACATTAAAAGCTGAACCTGAATCCCGTTTTTCACTAGGTTCAAGTGGTTCAGGTTCAGGGATGAAAAGTATTTTTAAATGGTTGGACCACGGTTGGTTGCAGTGGTACACACCTGTAGTCTCAAGTGACTCAGGCAGAGGCAGGGGGATCTCAAGTTCAGGGGCAGAGGCAGCCTACATCACTTAGCAAGACCCTGTCTCAAGATTAAAAAAAAAGTAAAAAATAGGCTGGGAGTGCAGCTCAGTGGTAAAACACCTTACAAAAGCCTGCGTGAGGCTCTGTGTTCAACCTCCCAGAACCACACACACACACAGATTGAAACAGAACAGGTCCAGGCTCCAGTGTGGGTTGAAGCCCTGCTTCTTACCATCGCCTTCCACTGCCACTGGTCATGCTGGGGTCAGCACAAAGGCCTCTTGACCTACTGGCCGTTTCTGCATTCATCTCTGCAGCACAGGGGATACCTCCCGACCTTCTTTGGCCGCCCAGTGCCCTTCGGATAAAACTGTGCTCCTTCCCCAGGACCGTAAGGCGTCACGTGATCTGGCCTGCATGCTCAGCCTGCACCTTTTTCAGTTCCAAGGATATGTCAAGCCCTTTTTCCTCTGTCTGTGGCAGGCCTCAGTGCCTGCTCCTCTCCTCTCCCGAGCTTTTGGCTGCCTTCCCCCCGGTCAGGTCCGACTTGCTCAGGCCCGCTTTGCTCTACCCCTGTTGACGGAGCCGGCCATGGCTGTTTCGTTTCTGTTTCCCACCATAGGACCTCATTTGTTTTCCAGAGCACTTAGGGAAACAGTGACTGTTTCTTTCGTGAAGTGGCCGCTCCCTTCACTATTAGCACACTGGAGCTGAGAGGATCTTACCTTGTTCCCCCTGGTGCTTGTACAATAACTGGCAAACTGGTTATGCAACACATGTTTGCTGAATGAAAGAGTGAATGCGTGAATACAGGTTTTCCCATGGCGTTATTTTTAGTGGCTACATGGTATTCCATTGTGCAAATATAACCTAATTTACTTAACCACAACCCTATTATTGGGTATCTTTGTTTCCAATTTTTCACCACACTGAAACATAAGAAGTAATCTAAATGGCAATTGGGAATATCTGTTTTTTTTTTTTTTTTTTTTTTTTGCATTAAGGGGGAGTTAAACCCTGGATCTCACACATGCTTTTGCAAGAGCCCTACCACTGACCTGAACCCCTAGCCTGTGTTTTACTGTTTATTTTGAGACAGAGTCTTGCTAAGTTACACAGGATACCTCTGACCTTGAACTCAAGATCCTCCTGCCTCTGCCTCCCGAGTCACTGGGAGGACGGGCATGCGTCACCATGCCTGGCACTACTGGGAATATTCTTGACTAAATCATGGATTATGGGAGAAGGATGTGGCAATCCATTCCCGAGGCAATCCTGAAACAATCAGCCCTTGAAAACCCTATGAGGGCCACTGTGAGTCAGACATGACTTGATGGCGCCCAACAACAAACAACCATGGATTATTATGCAGGCATTTAAAATTCTAAGAAGAATTTCTATTAACATAGAGAAATGAGTATGTTAAGTGAAAAAAAACCCATAACATGAAATTATATATGCAGCGTGATCTTAACTATGTAAAAAGTGCATGGGAAAAACTAATAGGAAAAAAACTAAAATATTAATTATCCATTTCAAGTTGGAAAAATTATACATGACTTTTCTTTTTGATTGGTTTTCAGGATATAATATATGGTTCTCTCTCTCTCTCTCTCTCTCTCTCTCTCTCTTTCTTTCTATTGTTGTTTGTTTTTGTTTTGTTTTGTTTGAGACAAAGTCTCATTATGTAGCCCTGAACTCACTGTGTGGCCCAGACTAGCCTCACACTCACGATAATCCAGCCTCAGGCTCTCAAGTGCTGTGATTACAACCATGTGTCACTATACCCATCTTGGTGTGTGTGTGTGTGTGAGTGTGTGTGAGTGTGTGTGTGTGTGTGTATGGCCCTGGGAATCAGACCCAGGTCCTGGAGCATGCTAGGCTAGAGTCCTACCACAGAGCTACGTTGTTTGTTTGTTTTTGAAACAAAGTCTTATTATGTGACTGGAGTTGGCCTTGAACTCACGATGGAGCACAGCTGGCCTTGACTCACATTCCTCCTGACTCTGCCTCCTGAGTGCTGGGATTATAGGAGTGTGCCACTGTGCCTGGCCCAGATTAATCCTTAATGTGGCAAATACTAGTAGATATTTACCCACATAAACAGACACTCTCGGTGGCCCACAATTTCTAAGAGTATAAAGAAGATCTGAGAGCAAAGTTTGAGAACCAGTGATTTAAGGAAGAGTGGGTGGGTTGATTGTGACTTAGTCAACAGATTGATTGAACAGCGTGGCTCAAGAGAACAAGGCCTTGGGGGAAGTGACCTAGTGTAATGGGCAAGTGTGGAAATCTTTAAAATTACAGTAGTTTCTCTCTTTCCTCTCTCCCTTTCCCTCTCCTTCCCTTCTCCCTTCCTCTCTCCTTCCTTCTCTCCCTCCTTTTTAGAGATCATGCATGATGTGATAAAGAAGGTCAAGAAGAAGGGGGAGTGGAAGGTACGTAAAAGAGGGCAATTAATGGCCCTAAAGGTGAGTTCATGTGGGGAAAATACCAATGGAGGCAGAGTTGGAAGGAGGGAGTTAGGCAGGAATGAAGGCTTTTGTTATGGCCAGAGAGAGGTACAAAATGCTCCTGGATTTGGGAAAGATGATCTTCCCTAGCTTTCATTTTATAGGATCTTGGTCCAGGAGTCTCTTGGTTATAAAGCTTACCCTAAGGATTACCTGGCTGGGCAGTTAGCAGTGTGATTCTTTTATGAAAACAAAATCTTATCTAGAACCTGTTACAGCAGAAAGTGCAATTATTCTGCTTGCTCTGAGAGAGGAAGAAGAGACTCTTTCTACTCCTTTGGTGACCACAAGGAATCTCTAGGGAGACCACACTTGTTGTTGTTGTTAGGTGCCGTCGAGTTGGTATACAACTCATAGGGACCCTTATAGGGTTTCCAATGGCTGTTTAGGGATTGCCTTGGGAGTGGGTTGCCAGGTCCTTCTCCCATTTTGCGGTGCTGGGAATTGAACTCGGGACCTCAGAGACTGCAGTGCAGCGCTCTACCAACTGAGCTAAATCCCAGCCCAGGGAGCCCACACAGCAGTTTGAAAAGCCCTCTTCTGGTCTGTCCCCACCTAGCTGTAACTATGTAAGACAAAATAGTAGCCTATTAGCTCATGATCTTTGAAAGCAGTACTGGAAACTGTAATGTGCGTGAAGCAAATACTGAAGCCAGGCAGGTGGATAACAGCCTAGGTTTCTAGAGTGGCTGGCGCAGGAGTGACCCGGACTCTCCTTCTTGTATGCTATCAACATGTTAAGGGTTGCTGGGTTGTCCGGAGCTGGACGTGACAGTGTCCAGGAGAGCACACAGTTCTACTTGAACTTCCCCATGTGGTGGTGAAGGGTTTATACCAGCTATGCCTGCCCTCAAGTTTCTGGAAGTCAAGAGCCCACCCATGTCCAAGTTCACTAGAGCTGATTGGTACAGGAGGATTTTTCAAGGCTCATTCTGGCCTTGTGAGGTTCTACTTCAGCCAGCACGTCCATCCTCACTCCCAGAAAGGGAGGCCATCTAGTGGGAACACATTCTGTACGCCTTTCTCTCTTGCTCTTCCCAGCAGTAATGGATTTGTAGACCTGGGAATTTTAAATGATTGTTGAGGAAGCTGCTTCATAAGATGAAACTCACTGGCCTGTGTACTATAGCAGGTCGGCTTTCTGGTCCACACTGGCCGCACTGATGTGTCTGCTTGCCCTAACTTCCTTCCTAGTTTATGTCTCGAAGGAGAAGAGGAAGAGCCTTGTTTGAAATGTTGACTTCCTCTCTCCACCATGGGCCCCATGGGCTGGGAGGGTTAGCTGAACACTACAGATGGGGAGCTTTGGATGGGGACTGGAGTGTTTTTGTCCTTCCAGTCTGGATGGAGGTGTACTATGACCTCAGATGAAGTGTGTGCTAGGGAAGGTAGGAATCCTGATGACGTCTACCCCCATCCTCACACACCGTACGATGTTTGTGGGCGCTAGTATTCTCTCTCCCTTAAGAGCAAGTTAGGCCCTAGAGCCGGGCGCAGTGGCGCACGCCTGTCATCCCAGCGGCTCGGGAGGCAGAGGCAGGAGGATCGCAAATTCGAGGCCAGAGGCAGTCTGCGTAACTTAGCGAGACCCTGTCTCAAAAAGTTAAGAAAAAAAATGGGTTGGAGGGCGCAGCTCAGTGGTCCAGCACTTGCAAAGCATGCAGGTGTGATGCCTTGGGTTCAACCCCTAGTACTGCAAAAAAAAAAAAAAAGAAAAGAAGAGCAAGTTAGGCCCTCAAAAAATACTAATATGTCAATGTGTCAGTGCCATAGATGATATCCCCCCATTTTTTTCAATTTTCATGAGTACTTATTTTCTTTACCATGGGAAGTAAAAATTACTTTTTAAAAGTGTATGAAGTTAAGTTGTCAGTGAGAGCAAATGCTAACGCTGAGAAAGTCAGATTGGGGTGTGGGAGGCTAAAGTGGGCCTGTGTCTCAGCAGCCTTTCTGTCTGTAGGAGGTGTTTCTGTCATGGCCTGTGTTTCTGGTGCTCTCTTTGAAGCCCGAGGCAGTAAATTGACGAGAGAATCTGGGCAGGGCCAGCCAGTGAGCTGTCGTCTCTCCTTCCAGGTGCTGGTGGTGGACCAGTTGAGCATGCGGATGCTGTCCTCCTGCTGCAAGATGACGGACATCATGACCGAAGGGATAACAAGTGAGCACAGCGCTCTCTGAGCGCGGTCACACACACCTCTAAGGAATAGTGTGTTTGCGCCTTCCAGTTCATTATCCTCATTTGACTTTGATGTATCCAGCAACCCATGTGGTATGACTGTCAGCCCCTGAGAGAGACCCAACGCTGTTTGTCATTGGATCTCTGACACTGAGTGCAGTGCTAGATGCTCAATAAACACCAGCTAAAGAAATGCCAAAAGGCTAAATCAAGAAAAAAAGGCAGCCCACCCACCCCCCCAAAAAAAACCCTAAACACTTAAAAAAAGAAGAAATCCAAATGGCCAATACATCTATGAAAAGTCTTCATTAGTGATCAGGAAAATGGCATTCAAACCACAGGGAGACCACTGCAGACTGGCCAGATTAAACTATTTAAGCACTGATAATGCCAAGTGACCACAAGGAAGTAGAAAAATGGGAATCTGATATGGTGGAGTATTAATTCCATTCGAAAAGTACTTGGCAGTGTGTAGTAAAATTGAAAGCTTGCATATCCAGTGAGCCAGCAAATCCATGGTTATATGTGTAGCCTAGACAACCTCAGGTATGTGTGCCCAGGGTACATGTACAGGAGTGTTCACAGAGCCCCACATGGGAAACAACCAAAATGTCCATCCAGAGTAGAATAATGAAGTTGTGGTATAGTTAACATAGAAGAATACTATACAGCAACGAAATAGACAACCACTGGCTGCTCACGGCCACATGACTGAATCTGATAACACAACTTCGAACAAAAGAAGCAAGATACAACAGAGTTCTTACAGTTCATGTCATTTCTACGAAGTTTAAAGCCAGATGGCACTAAGCCACAGTGTTTCCTTTGGAACACGAATATAGACAGTGAAACAGTAAAGAATGGTGTTCCCCATGCAAGTGAGGATGGTGGTTCTCTGGAGAGAAGGGAGGACAGTGTGATGGAGGAGAGAAATGTGTGGCAAAGGTATTTCTGCCACCTCGGCAGTTTCTTTGAACTGGGGTGGTGCATATACAGGCGTTTGCGTTACAGCTATTTCTCTGTTTATGTTTTATTCATTCTTTACAATGTGTTTTTTATTTTCACAATATTTTCTTCACTGAGGTGGATTGTTTTGTTGGTTTGATTTGGCTTTCTTTTTCTCTTGTTTCTTTTGTTCTTTTTTTCTGTGTGTGTATGTGTTGTTTTGCTTTTTCAAGACAGGGTCTCACTATGTTGCCTAGGCTGGCCTTGAACCTGCTCAGCCTCCTAAGTGCTGGGATTACAGTTGCGTGTCACCACATACAGCTGTCACTGGATTTTTAAAGTTATTTTTTCCCTTAGCCAGGTGCTGTGGTGCACACCTGTCGTCCCTGCTACTTGAGAGGCTGAGGCAGGAGGATCATTTGAGCCCAGGAGTTCAAGACCAGCCAGGGCAACATAGTGAGACCTCCTCTCAAATAACAAAACAGAACACAACCAAATACACACACACATGTGCACACACACCCCTAATGTTCTATATCAAAGAAAAAAGAAGGCACACAAGTGGGGGGAAGGCCAAATAGAACAAGGATGCCTTTAACAAAGGAGTAGCAATTCCCTGTCCTTGTGCCCGGCCCCATGCTCCAGGAGGCAGCCACCTTGCTCTTTCCTCTCCTCCTCCTCTTCCTTCTTCTTTTTCTTCTGCTCCCCCTCCTCCTCCTAATAAATGCTTATACTATTATTTTGAGGGAGGCACTGAGGGGATTGAACCCAGGGCCTTGTGCATGTTTTGCAAATGCTCTACCACTACACCTCTAGCCCCTTTTTAATTTATTTTTCTTGAGACAGAGTCTTGCTAAATTACACAGGATGCCTCTGGCCTCAAACCTGTGATCCTCCTGCCTCCGCCTCCTGAGTCACTGGGATTGCAGGTGTGAGCCACCGCACCTGGCCCTGTCTTTTCTCTTGATTCATTGCTGTTGGGTGTTATCTATTGGCTTCTTGTGGTAGATGAGCATTCAGGTCCCCCCACCACATACAAAGGTGGGTTTCAAAAAATGTCTTTCCTTTGGGGGGAAAGTATTAGTTGTCTCTGAAAGTTAAAACTCTACAATCACTGGCAAAGTAGAAGATGGCAGGGTTAATTTGAACATTATTCAGGGTGATGGTCTGTAACTGTCACCAGAGACACTTCTACAGTGATGCCTTCGTTTCCTATGTCATCTGCAGAGGAAGAGCAGCCCCCTCAGAGCTGTGTATGTTCTCTCCATGCAGAGGGTGGCGCAGCAGAGGTGGCACACCTAAGCGTTATCTGAGGACTGGTGAGACAAAGATGCTCCCCAAAGCTCTTCCTTCTAGGTGGAGTGGCTGACATGACTAAAGGAAACAAGCAAGGCAAAAGCCCCTGGCTCTCTTTGACCAAATAGAATGTTTCATCTCTGCACTATGGAAAGGAGTGGCATTTATTAGGCGGATTTATTAGAGGATATGTTCAGAATGCCTGCAGCCGTAGCCCTGTGGCACCCAATCCCGTCAGATCTTGGAAGCTAAGCAGGGTGGGGCCTGGTTAGTACTTGGTTGGGAGACCACCTGGAAACACCAGGTGCTGTAGGCTTGGGAGAAGGACCTGGAAACCCACTCCCAAAAGCCAATCCACCATTGAAAACCTTAAGAACAGCAGAGAAGCACTGACAATAGTGTTTCGCCCCTTGTTGCTATGAGTCAGATACCGACTTGACGGCACCTAACAACAACATGGTCAGAATGTCTTTGGTGCAGAGGAAAGTGATGACAAATACTGACAAATAATCCCAACATGGAAACTCTAAAGGAATTGGCATTATTTAGACAGATGAGAAGAAGCAGAAGGAAGAGGTGATGGGACCATTCTTGACCGAATGAGGTCATTTTTTCCGTTTCCTCTCAGATGAGACCAAGGAATTTACTTAGACTGACACGGTCAGGTTTCGGGTTTTCTAACATCTTGGTCATGGCGAGGCAGTGGACTTCACACCCAGCATCCTATTGATAGGCCAGTAACAAATTTGCAAATTATTGTTTCCAAGAATCTGATTATTGTTTCTCAGAATTGACGTGATTCTGAGAAATAATAATCAGTGAATTCATCATTGTTCTATAAATAGGACACTGGGCATTAACAGGTAAGAAAAGGATGAAGGGGTTCTAGTTCTTTCCTTACGCTGTAGGCTTTTTTAATTTTTATTTTTCAGTACTTGGGGTCTGAACTCAGGGCCTCGCATAGTCTTTGCAAGTGTTCTACCACTGGGCCGCACCTCCAACCCATTTTAAATGTTTTAATTTTGCCCCAGGATCTCACAAAGTTATGCAGGCTGCCTCTGGCCACAAGCTCAGGATCCTGTTGCCTCTGCCTCTCCAGTGGCTTGGATTAAAGGTGTGCACTACCATGCCTGGCTCACTGTATGCTTTTATCTGCGCCGAATGTGGTCTGTCTAGATGACTTCTAGTTTTCTGCTCCCTCATCATGTGTCCTATTCACCCGGGGCTCTTTCGTTGTCTAGTTGTGGAAGACATCAATAAGCGCAGAGAACCACTCCCCAGCTTGGAGGCTGTGTATCTCATCACCCCATCTGAGAAGGTAAATCCCCCGACAGGAAATCGCTCGGGCTAAGGTTAGACGTGCGGGGCTTGGGATCTCTGGGGCACAGAGCGTCTGGCATTTCTAGGTTAAGCACGCATTTAACACACTGCTCTGTTGAAGCATGCAATCCACATAGAGGGCGGGGTGAGGGCATTTGTGCAGCCAGAAGCGGAGTGCGTACTAAGCCTCTGAAAAAACAGCAGCTGTGCAGAAAGCCAGAGCTGGCCTCTGTGGCCCTGGGTCATGGCAGTTCCCACCCAGCGCTCCTCCTCCAGGCTGGAGATCCACCTCCGGCCTCTGGTATTTTATGTTTTCAGGTTCATGTGATCAATAACCAGTTGATGTTCAAATTTGCCTGTGTTATAATTTGGGGTGGGTTCTTCAAATCAGCATCTAATCAAGGACCACCTCCTTGCTTTTGGTTGAGATAGTCTTAGGTTTTTCACGCTCTATATATTTTTTAAAATCTTCTGATTTTCACACTTTCTTTTCATTTTTGAAAGTTGGCTAATCTGTGGGTTTTTGTAGATGTAACTAAATGGTCAGAATTTCAGTCTGACTCTCCTGAAAGATTCTGAACAGTTTTTAGGCTTTCCTCAGGAACTCAACGTACACTGGCACTGGATGGTCATTCTGCATGAACTGAACTCTAAAATAATCCTAATTTTAAGTGCTCAGAACCTGGTTGTGGCCGGACACATTAGAATTATGCATCAGAGGCTGGCCTTGGTGGCTCACCCCTGTAATCCCAGTGACTTGGGAGGTGGAGGCAGAAGGATTGCAGGTTTGAGATTGGAAGCAACCTGCATAACTGAGCAAGACTGTCTCAATTTAAAATATAAAAAAGGAGTGGGGGCTGCAACTTAGTGCAGAGCACTTACAAAGTAGGCACGAAGCTCTGGGTTCAGCCCCCGAGTACTAGAAAATAAAAAGAAAGAAAAGAGAAAAGGAAAAGAATTATACATCACAAGTCCCCCACTATTTTGCGCAAGCTCCCTTGGATTTAACTCAGTTCAGATATTTGGTCCCATTTGCTTTTAGAATTGGATTTAGCGCTTTCTTTTGTTCCTGTCCACAGTCAGTCCACTCTCTCATCAGTGACTTTAAAGACCCACCGACTGCTAAATACCGGGCTGCGCATGTCTTCTTCACTGACTGTAAGTACATCTGTGAGCTGCACCTCGCTGGCTAGGTGAGCTCCCTCCCCACCGAGTGCTGGGGTGGAGCTAAGGGGCTTGAGCATGCTAGGCAAGTGCTCTACCACGGAGCCACGTCCCCAGCCCCCAGGCTAGCATTCTGTGCAGCTCGGCCTAACCCAAACCAAGTGAGGTCAATAAGGAAGAAATGAGTTATGGCCATAGTTGTACCAATGTTTTATCTTCAGAAGATAAATTGCATGAGATAAAAATAACACACGTAAATATATACTGGATCATTCAGTTCTCCCTGATGAAAATCAGCTTGCCAATCTCTTCTAATGCCAAAAGGCTTCCTGCTGGGGATTTTCCTGCTGCTAGCCTTGGCAATTCCTCACGTGGACTTCCAGATTGCTCTGTAACCTGGAGTGTATTTCCATCCATTTTTTAACCATAACGATTTTAATCCATTGGTCTCTGTATTGGATAGACCCTGTCTCATTGCCCTCGTGTTGGTTGTCTTATTCTGAGTGGGTTTATCCATGGCGCCTAGTGGAGACGTTACCAGAGACAAGTAGCTACAGAGTGTAAAACAGAAAGACTCTACTCCCTCTCTCCAGGGAAAGACAAGTCACTGCTGGGAAAATGGAAAGGATGTTGTTGTTGTTGTTGTTAGGTGCCGTCGAGTCGGTATCGGACTCATAGCGACCCTCATAGGGTTTTCAATGGCTGACTGTTTTGGGATTGCCTTGGGAGTGGATTGCCATGTCCTTCTCCCATTTTTGCGGTGCTGGGAATTGAACTCGGGACCTCAGAGACTGCAGCGCAGCGCTCTACCAACTGAGCTAAATCCCAATAATCTTATAGATGACACAGGGAGAAGACCGATGGCATTAGTGATAATAAACCACTAACATACATTTGTGGGCACCTGAGACCGTTTGTCTGGCCTGGAACAGTCATAGAAATCATAGTTGCCCGCCATCCTGTCCTGCGGGGGGAAGCACATTCCCCACAGGTTGTATCTTTCTTATTTTATTCATCATAGGTGTGTGGTACTTGTCTCCTTACCCCTTCTTACTTGCTTCAATTGTTTTCCTTCCTTTCCTGGGTATCAGAAAATAATTTTTATTAGGTCTCTGTATCTCATCCTGTTGCTGTTCCTTTATAATGTGTTGAGGACTCCGCACCTGGTCTTGTATTCTTTTTGTTTCCTAGAAGGGTTGGATATTTTAGGACAGGATGGAGTTTCTGGGTGCCTTTTAAATATCTGAATAAGGCAGGGCACGGTGGTGCATGCCTCTAATCCCAGAGATGGGAGATGGAGGCAGGAGGCTTGCAACTTTGAGGCCAGAGGTAGCCTGTGTAACTTAGTGACCCTGTCTCAAAATAAAAAGTAAAAAACAAGCTCTGGGTGCAGCTCAGTGGTAGTGTGCTTGCAAAGCATGCGTGAGGCTCTAGGGTCAACCTCCAGTACTGAAAAAGAAAAAAAAAAAAAAAGAAAAGAAAATCTGAATAAAAGCCAGGCGTGGTGGCACACACCTGTAATCCCAGCGGCTTGGGAGACGGAGGCAGGAGGATCGCAAGTTCGAGACCAGAGGCAGTCTGTGTAATTTATTGAGACCCTGTCTCAAAAAGTAAAAACAATGGGATGGGGGCCCAGCTCAATGGTCCAGCCCTTGCAAGGCATGCAGGCGCGAGGCCCTGGGTTCAACCTCCAGTACCGCAGGAAAAAAAAAAAAAAGAAAGAAAAAGAAAAAGAAGAAAAGCCAGGCGCCGTGGCACACGCTTATAACGCCAGTGACTCAGGAGGCTGAGGCAGGAAGATTTCAGGTTCAAGGCCAGAGGCAGCCTGTGCAATTTAGCAAGACCTTGTCTCAAGATAAAAGTGAGAGGAGCACAGAGGGTGCAGCTCAGTGGCAAGCGCTTTCCTACCATGTACGAGGCCCTGGGTTCAGCCCTCCAGTACTGAAAAAAACAATTTTTTTTTTTAAAGATAAAATGACACTGGCTATGTGCAGCTGTTAAATAAAGCAGCAGATGGCCAGGAAGCCCAACTGCCTTTTGTCGTTCCTGCAGCGTGTCCAGACGCCCTGTTCAATGAGCTGGTCAAATCTCGAGCGGCCAAGGTCATCAAAACGCTGACGGAGATCAACATCGCATTTCTCCCGTATGAATCCCAGGTGAGCCTGGGCGGGGGCATCCGGAAGACCTGCCTCCCAGTTATTCTATCCAGGACTTTTCAAGGGTGGGGCAGGAGCAATAGAGTTGGGAGGGAGGTATTGGATTTGGAATTGCCAAGTGGTGTTATCTGTGGGTGTTGATTTAAGGGAAATGGTTCCCGTAGGTATCTGCCCTGTGCCTCTTGCTATTTCTGACGTTTTTTCCGCCATCGGGCCTCCCCTGTGCGCATTTCACCCGTGCTCCGCGTTCCCTCCTCTTGGCCGGCAGACTCATGGAGAACCCAAAGCAGCCAATCCTGAGAGAGTGGGGAAGGAGAGGAGGGGAAGGGATCAGAGCGTCCCATCTGCTCTGAAGGAGGCTGTTTCTATTGGCGATAACCCCAGCTGGTCACGTGCTAGGAGAACAGATGGTCGCCTTCATCGTTAGCCGTTAACACTTCACACACCCAAGGCCATGGCAGTGAACTCTCCTCCTGGGGAAAAAACAAAGTCATTGAACCCATAAAGGCGAAGCTGGTGGCAAGAGAACATACAAAATTTGTCTTCGTATTTTTAAGACTTGTTAAAATGTCTCCTAGCAAGGAAGGAATCAGAAGCAACAGGAGCTTTATGTGTTTTGTGGTCGTAAAAAATGATTGTGGCATATTGGATCCTTACAAATTAGCTCTTAGAGCCGGAGAGCAGCCTCTTGTTAGAAAAGGAGAGATGGAAAAGATACAGTGTGGTCATTTAGAGCCAGGCCCATTCCTTTGTCTCTTGGACTGAAACTTGTTTCCTGTTTGAGGACAGGATTTTCTTTTTTCTCTATGTGAGTCCCCACACCACCTGGATTGAACAAAATCCAGTTTAAGCAAATCCAACTATATTATATTTCAGACATTTTAAGACAGTAATAAACCTTTTTTTAAAAAATCACTTTTTAAAGAAGATCAAGGAAGTGTATATAAATAAGAACTTGACAGAATACTGACAATTGGTAGACTGAGTAATTTAAAAGGGAGTTTTAAACTTCTAGAACTCTCCTTCCTCTCTCCCTCCCTTCTCCCTTCCTTCCTTCCTCCCTTCCCCTCTCTCTCTTTCTTTCTTTCCCTCTTCCTTCCTTCCTTCTTTCTTCCCTCCCTCCCTCCCTCCTTTCTCTCTCTCTCTCTCTCTCTCTCTCTCTGTCTCTCTCTCTTTCTTTCTTTCTTTCTTCTCTCCCTCCTCAACCTTTTTTTTTTTTAATTCAGTGCTAGGAAGGGAACCCAGAGCCTCACATGCTGGGCAAGCACTTTACCACTGAGCTGCATTCCTGGTCCCCAGAATCCTTCACATACAAAAAAACCTTAAAACATTTTATTGAGGATAGAATATTATTCAACCTATAAAAAGCTCCTTAATTTGCTCAGTCATGGCATGATTTCCAGGGCGTCCCTTGTTTATTGAAAGCCAACTCACACTGGCCCGTGAGATCTCATACCAGCCTCCTCCTCCTCTTTCCTCCCAGCCTTTCCATTGATCATCAGACATGCTAGGCGCCCACCCACCGAAGTCCTTGGCACCACCCATCCCTGCTGGCCATAAATGGCCTCACCCCCTCCAAGCCCTTGCTCAGACGTCCCCTTCCCCTTGAATCCAAGAGTCCTCTGTGTCCAGCCCTCCTGGGCATTCGGTCCCTGCTGTGCTATTATTCCTCAGAGATAGTTCAAGCTCTCAACACTGCACGATTTCTTTTTCATTCTGTTTAATGTCTGCCTCCCCTGTAGATTTCAAACTCCTTGGGGCTGGAGCTGTTTTGGTCACTAACAGTTCCCAGGTGTTCCCTGCAGTGCCAGGCCCTGGAATAAGTGAAGCCTGTCCTGGACACGCTGAGTGCGCCCCCTGCTGGACATAGACAACAAGTTCTTTCTCCTCAGGTGTACTCCCTGGACTCCGCCGACTCTTTCCAAAGCTTCTACAGCCCCCACAAGGCGCAGATGAAGAACCCCATCCTGGAGCGCCTGGCAGAGCAGATCGCCACTCTGTGCGCCACCTTGAAGGAGTACCCAGCTGTGCGGTATCGGGGGTAAGGCGGCCAGTAGAGTGCCACAAACAGTGTCCCACGCGTCCCCCAGGGAGGAGCCGCCCCCAAGTCATCCTCTGGCCTTAAGTGCCTCTGGCAGTTCTCTCAAGAGAGTTAAGATTTGCAGGGTGTGGGAGCTCACGCCCATTACCCCAGCACTCAGAGGCTGATGCAGGAGGATCAAGTGTTCAAGGCCTCCTTGAGCTGCATAGTGAAGCCCAATCTGAGGGAAAAAAATAAGAAAAGGAGGAAGTGGGTGCTGGGGATGTAGCTCAGTTGTAGAGCACTTGCATAGCATGCACAATGGGGTTCCATTCCCAGCACCACATTAAAAAAATTTTTTTTTAATTTAAAAACAGATTTAAATATCTCACACTTAAGATTATTCTCCCAATGATTTTATTTTTCAGATTTTACTGTGATGTATAATAATGCATACATGAAAGAGTATTATATATTTGGTTATAGAATAACTGAAATATAAATCTCTATGTAACTGCAACCCAGGTTTCCCAGGTTTTAGTCTCTTTCTAACCTTTAAAAACAGATATGAAAGGCCGGTGCAGTGGCACATGCTTGTAATCCCAGCCACTCAGAAGGCAGAGGTGGGAGGAAGCCCTTGTGCCTTAGCAAGACCCTATCTCAAGATTTTAAAAAGGGAGGTAGAGATATAGCTCACTGGACGCTTGCAATGTATGGGCAAGACCCTGGGTCCAACCCTGCAGTACCATAAGACAAACAAACAAAAAAGCAGATATCAAGCTGAGAGTGGCAGTGCACACCTGTAATCCTAGCACTCGGGAGACCAGAAGCAGGAGGATTGCTGCAAGTTGGAGGCCAGTCTGGTCTACATAGAGAGTCCTAGGCCAACCTGGGCTACATAAGTGAGACACTGTCTCAAAAAACATTAAATAAATAAATAAATAAATAAATAAAAACGAATGTCATCTTTGTGGAAGTTTTCAAGAGTAAGAGATACAATCTAGAGAGAATTCTCCAGAGGACACAGCCTCAGACTTTAGGAAGTCGTTTACTTGTTGCTGCCTCACCACATACTTGGTGCTGGGGGACTGAAAGCTAAAGGTGCAGCCTGTGCCCTCAGGAGTCCCAGATGTGGGAGGGTAGGTAACGATGGACGCTAACCTGCGTGTGCCCCCGTGTACGGGCTCGGCAGTGCCCTCTGACAGTGCCAGCGCAGTGCTAAGGGCATCCAGAGCGGGCAGAGGCCTTTCCAGCTGAGGATGAGGAAGAGTCTCAGTAGAGATGATGTCTGAGCCAGGTCTTGAAGGATGGGTTAAAATCTCAATAGTACAATGAGGAGGGTGAGGGCATTTTGTGTGGACAGTTGGCATTGTGTGGATGGTTGCTATTGCAATGGGCCAAAGCTTCAAGAAAACACAGGGCAGCGCTGGGTGCGGTGGCACATGCCTGTAATCCCAGTGGCTCGGGAGGCGGAGGCAGAAGGATTGCAAGTTCGAGACCAGAGGCAGTCTGCGTAACTTGGCCAGACCCTATCTCAAAAAGTAAAAAAATGGGCTGGGGGTGCAGCTCGGTGGTCCAGCACTTGCAGAGCATGAAAGTATGAGGCCCTGGGTTCAACCCCAAGTACCACCCAAAAAAAAAAAAAAAGAAAAAGAAAAGAAAGAAAGCAAAGGGCCAGTGCGGGGAGGGTCGGGAGTCCAGCCCAGTGTACACACAGGGCAGGGGCTAGGTGCAGCCGTTCGTGGATGCGTGAAAGGCTACGTTTGTGATCGTGTCCTTCCGTGCCTTCGGCAGAGGAGGTCTAGGGGATTGGGACAGGGGAGAGAATGCAGAGCTCTCCAAGCACGATATGGCGTCAGGAGCAGGAGTCAGGGAAGCCGAATGGAGAGAAGAAGCAGGGGCATTGCAGGAGGGACACAGCCTGCGCTTGGAGCGGGGAGAGCAGCAGACAGGAAGGACGGAGTCGGCTGAGCATGGATGCCATGCAGCTCCAGCACTGCGGGCACACTGGGGGTGGGGCAGCGCTGCCTGGGAACCGGGCCGAGGTGGCCAAGAGCTCACGAGTGCCAAGGGCCACGTGCTGCACCTGTCCTGGAACCTGGAGCCATGGAAAAATACCTCGTTGCTGCCCCGGCGCCTGGCTTCACTCATTGTGAGCACTCGCTGACGAAAGCCTGGTGGCAGTTAAGAGAAAGGGCCTTGGCTGTCTCTCCTGACCCAGTAGCAGGAACGTGGGCTGGGGACTTGGCCATGGTGCTAAGGTTGGCGAGAGGGCGGGCAGCAGCCACAGCACCTGTGAGACCCATGGAGATTTGAATTGAGGGAAGTGAGAATCATCCAGGCCAGGCTCCCACGTCCTGACTGTGGAATAAGGCGAATGGTCAGGGCCCTCTATTATCCGACGCTGTTTGGGAAGACTGCTTCTGCATCCGCTTAGAGAGTTTAGGAAAAAGAGGCTAGGCACAGTTGCACAAACCTGTAATCCCAGTGACTCAGGAGGCAGAGGCAGAGGCAGCCTGTGTGTCTTAGTGAGACCTTGTCTCAAAATAAAAAATAAATAAGCCACGCCTGGTGGCGCATGCCTGTAATCCCAGCGGCTCGGGAGGTGGAGGCAGGAGGATCACAAGTTCAAGACCAGAGGCAGTCTGCGTAATTTAGTGAGACCCTGTCTCAAAATCTGAAAAAATGGGCTGGGGGTGCTGCTCAGTGGTCCAGCACTTGCAAAGCATGCAAGCGCAAGGCCCTGGGTTCAATCTCGAGGACCACAGAAAATAAATGAATGAATGAATGAATGAATGAATGGGGGCTGGGAGTGCAGCTCAGTGGTAGAGCCTTTGCAAAGTATGTGCAAGGCTATGGGTTCAGTCTCCCAGTACCAAAAAAAAAAAAAAAAAAAAGAGAGAGAGAGAGAGAGGGAGAAAGAGAGAAAATCACTTATTTATGTTCCAGGCACTGAGCTAAGTATTTTACTTTTTTCCCCTTTAATTATGCATGTAATATGTAGATGTATTCTTATTAGGTAAGGAACCTAATATGAACTCATGCCCCTGTCTGGGGAGGACAGGAGCTTTAGACCTGACCTCCCTGCACAGTCCTGCATCCTAGGGGCCACTGGGTGCATTTGGTACGCACACAGTTCATTCTCTGTTGTGTCTCCTCTGCCAGGGAATACAAGGACAACGCCTTGCTGGCTCAGCTAATCCAGGACAAGCTTGACGCCTATAAAGCTGATGACCCGACAATGGGGGAGGTGAGTCTGGGCTTGGACCACGAGGTTATCTTGCTAAGTGACCACCGTGTTTAGGTGGCAGTCCTAAGGACAGCACAGTTCTGTCCCTCACAGAGTAAACGTGAGGGCTGCTTTTCTGCCATTTGGCCTCCAGTGAAATGCCCAAAGGCCCTGGGGGAGAGTGATCCAGATACTGCCAGCATAACAGGATGACCGGCTTGGTTCTGTTTGCCCGGACTTTTCCAGTTTCAGCACTGGATGCCCCATCATCCAGGGAAAACCCCTGCAGTACAATAGCAAAGACAGGCAGCTGACGTTGGTATAGTCTCCAGACTTCATTCAGATTTCACTAGTGTTCTCACGAGCTCCCTGTGTGTACAGTTCTGCGCAGTTTTAACCCATGTAGATTTGTGTAATGACTGCTACCATCAAGATCCAGACCTGAGCCGGCCGCAGTGGCGCATGCCTGTAATCCTAGCAACTCAGGAGGCGGAGGCAGTAGGATCACAAGTTCCAGACCAGAGGCAGTCTGTGTAATTTAGCGAGAACTTGTCTCAAAAAGTTAAAAAAAAAAAAAATGGGCTGAGGGTGCAGCTCAGTGATCCAGCACTTGCAGAGCATGCAAGCACAGAGTCCCTGGGTTCAATCCCCAGTACTACAACATAAATAAATAAATAAATAAATAAATAAATAAATAAATAAATAAAAAGATCCAGACCTGAGGGGTGGAGACAGCTCAGAGGTGGAGTGCAGACGTAGCACGTGGAAGACCCTGGGTTGCATATCCAGCACCAGCCCCTTCCCCCAAAGGAAAACAAAAAACAAGATACAGAGCTGTTCCATTGCTACCTTGGAGGTCCTGGGAACCCTGGGCCACACCAGATGGTTGGTCACCCCAGTTGCAGCTGACGCGGGGGCTGTCTTACCGAAACTCACATCAGCCTCCAGCCAATTTCCGGACTGTTTCAAAGGGCCTTCATTATGAAATAGAAACGTGAGAGTCTTGGCTGGGATTTGTTGGTATTCTTGTCAAGCAGTAAACAGACTGTGCGGTGCTGTCTCACTAGGTTTCCTCCTCAGAGATTGCTTCCTGCTGCCCTTTTTGCAAGACGGGCTGTGCATGTTGGGGAAGCTGGAGTGGGCTAGGTGGCCTTTCAAGCATCTTCCTGTTTCTTCCCAGGGCCCAGACAAAGCACGCTCCCAGCTCCTGATCCTGGATCGTGGCTTTGACCCCAGCTCCCCCGTGCTTCATGAGTTGACTTTTCAGGCGATGAGTTATGATCTGCTGCCTATTGAAAATGACGTGTACAAGTAAGTATAGTGTTACAGACTCCAGAGTGCCCACAGCTTCCCAAATGAACAAGAATACCCCTAATTTTAAAAAAGGACATTTTTAATTTCAGGTAAAGCAGATGCATTGATATAGTTTTTCAAATGCACTATGACCTTTTGGGTGGCTTCCCCAAATTCACGTGGCATTTCTAGGCAAGAACTCATGCCCCATCTGGGGAGGACAGGAGCTTTCGATGTTAGTTCACAGCTCATGTCACCACTGTTCGTAGCCTGCTTGGAAGTGTTAATGGATTGATTTTGAGTGTATGTATCTTATTCAGAATTGAAGCTTCTTTTGGTTTTTTGAGACAGGGTCTCATTATGAAGTGCTGATTAGCCTGAAACCCACTATGTAGACCAGGCCGGCCTTGAACTTGTAGCAGTCCTCCTGCCTCTGGCCCCAAGTGCTAGGATTACAGGTGTGTACCACCACACCCAGCCTTTTTTTTTCCCTTGAAACTTCTTAATGATAGATCACAAAAACTTGATGATAAAATATATCAACAAAACTTTTTTTTTACTGAACTTTCTCTGCAGTGGAACTGTTTCCTTCATGATAAAAATACTTTTTGCTGGGCACAGTGGCGCACACCTGTAATCCCAGTGACTCGGGAGAGGGAGGCAGGAGGATCAAAAGTTTGAGGCTAGAGGGCAGCCTGTGTAATTTAGCGAGTCTCTACCTCAAAATAAAAAGTAAAAAATGGGCTGGGAATGCAGCTCCATGGCAGAGCTCTTGCAAAAGCATGTGTGAGGCCCTGGGTTCAATTCCCTAGTACTGCAAACTATATATGTATATAGTTTTTTCTTCTTTTTTTCTTGGTAGCTATGATCTGAAACTCACTTTCCAAAGAAGAATTTTTTATAGTACACACTTATAATCCAAGCCACTTAGGAGGCTAAGGCAAGAGGATCAAAAATTTAAGGCCAGCCTGGCCATACCTTAGTAAGAATCTGTTTCAAAATAAAATTTAAAAGGCAAGGAATGTAGTCCAATGTGAGAATGCTTGCCTAGTATGAGCAAGGTCCTGGGTTCCATCCTCAGTATCAGAAAATTTTTTTTTCCTTTTTATGGAAACAGACTACATTGTCCTGCTGTCGTTTGTTACATTGATCATAAAGCTCCTGGTTTCAAAATGAAGAGTCTAAAAGTGTAGAGCCAGGCGCCGTGGTGCACACCTGTAATCCCAGCGACTTGGGAGGCAGAGGCAGGCGGATTGCAAATTCAAGACAAGAGGCAATTTGCGTAATTTAGCGAGACCCTGTCTCGAAAAGTAAAAAAATGGGCTGGGGTGCCGCTTAGTGGTCCAACACCTGCAGAGCATGCAAGCACAAGGACCTGGGTTCAACCCCCAGTAACACACACCAAAAAAAAAAAAAAAAAAAAAATTCTAAAAGTGTGAGTGACTCTCAGGTCTTCTCCCTTTTAGTACCCATGATTCTTGCCCTCTGCAGCCATTCATGATTTCATGGGTAACAATTCACAGAGGGCTCATTGCAGCAGCTGCTGGAAACCATTTAAGCCCCTCACATCTGGTTTGGGGAGGGCATCTAGCCCTCTCCCAAAGAGGGACCCAAGATGAGCTTGGCCTTTCCCCTCTGCCTCACTCTAAGCCCACAGATAGTCAGACTTCATGCCCAGGGGGAGCTCTGGGAGAGCTCACTCCAGCCGACCCTGAGGGCTAAAAGCACAACTCCAAGTTCTTGGCTTCGAGTAGAGCGCTGTCTCTCTCCAGCCACGGCGTTGTACCCTGTGTTGCCACAGCTGATCTGGCCACCGTGTCAGACAGTAGGCATGCTGTGAGCCACTTCCGTGCTCTCCTGGTGGCCGAGGACTCTGAGGGGGAGGCAGGAGAGACGTGGGGTCGCGGCTCCACACAAGTCCCCTCTCCCCCAGGTATGAGACCAGCGGCATCGGAGAGGCGCGCGTGAAGGAAGTGTTGCTGGATGAGGACGACGACCTGTGGATTGCCCTGCGCCACAAGCACATCGCAGAGGTGTCCCAGTAAGAGCCTGCATCCTCCCCCGGGCGGGTGACTCACCCCTTCTGGGAAATCTGAGGAAGCAAATATGTTGCCTTAGCAGAGTCACCAGCCAAGAATGACAAATCCATCGTCTTCTCTGAGCTTGAGCGCTCCAGCTTTGTGCAGAGTTAGAAAACCCATTCTGCCTTGGAATTGCTTTGAGGATTCTTGTAAAGCATCGGTAGTGTGTTCAGAAAAATGCTTTACAACCGTGAAACATTTAAAGCCATTCATCCCGTCACCAGATCCAGGCACCACAGCATGCAGCTCGACTGCGCCTTTCACAGAGCAGGCAAGGAGGCTTCCCGCTGGCTGCCCTGCAGTTTCTGGGCAGGAGCTGATGTCCACGGCTGAGTCGTACTTTGCTCTGAATGTGCTGCAGAACGTTTCTGCTAGCTATTGTTCTACAGCCTTTAAACTGAGACAGCAGTCCTGGTTTTTTTCGGAAATACCATCAACTCAATGTTCCACCACATGGAGTTGATGGTATTCCCAAGAGGCTCCTGAGGAGGGGTGAGGAAGCTCTGTGCCCTTGGGCAGCTCTGGGTTCAGAGAAGTGGTCTCCCAACCTTCCTGACCAGTCAGCTTTAAGAAATACTGATCCAAAAGCTGGGTGTGGTGGCGCACGCCTGTAATCCCAGCGGCTTGGAAGGCAGAGTCAGGAGGATTGCAAGCTTGAGACAAGAGGTAGTCTGTGTAATTTAGTGAGACCCTGTCTCAAAAGGTTAAAAAAAAAATGCTCTGGGGGTGCAGCTCAGTGGTCCAGCATTCACAAAGCATGCAAGCGCGAGGCTCTGGGTTCAACCCCTAGTACTGGGGAAAAAAAAGAAAAAGAAAAGAAATACTGATCCCCATCCCCCTAATTAAATTTATTCATGAATTAAGCATACATTTCATTGCACTAATATGTGTATTTTGCAACAGACATGTTTATCTTTCAAACAGAAAATATGGCCATTTCATTATGCATGTTCAAACACATTTGAAAAAGATAAATGAGTACACGTCCTGATACTTTCCTCTCCCGGCCCCTTGGGTCACGTGATCCACCCTGCTCTGTAGACTCGTGCTGTGGACTCTTAATCGGAAAACAGTGGGCCTCTCTTCACTTAGGAAGTCACTCTCAGTGCCTGTGTCAGTGGCAGAGCAGTTGCCACACAGTCCTGCAGGCAGGCGAGTGCACGGGTCCTGCAGCCTCCACCCAGAGCCCTTAGGGCTGCTGTGAACCTCAGCTGCCTCTTTCCATTTTCCAGGGAAGTCACGCGGTCTCTGAAGGACTTTTCTTCTAGCAAGAGGATGAATACTGGAGAGAAGGTAAGGCCCGTGCCTGTGTTCAAACAGCTGAAAAGGACTCCTTGCTTTCCCTCTATATATACACGATTAAGGGGTTGGTGAAGTCATACCCCTCTCTTCACTTAATGTCAGTCTGTTTTGGTTTTACCTTTAAAATTCATATCTGGGGGCTGGGGCTGGGGCTGTAGCTCAGCGATGGAGTGCTTTCTACCTGGCTGCATGACGACAGCTTTCCTGGTGGCCAGAGTGCAGACTTGTTGCCAAGATGGCTTGGGTCCAATATATAGAAAATCTTTTTTCTTGGCAAGAATCACATTCTCTACAACTTTCTAGTCCAATAGACATAGAAGAAAATGTAACTGCTAGACCTCAGTTTAGTTCCTCACCTGACAGTCAGTTGTGACATTTGGATCAATCATTTCTTGAGCCAGTAGCCTGGGAATCTAAACACATATGACCTTATGTTTAACAGGTTCATGGAGTGCTTGCCTAGCACAAGGCACTGGGTTTGGTTCCCAGCACCAAAATGAGTAAATAAATAAATAGTAAAAAAAAAAAAAAAGAAAGAAAAAAAATCACATCTAGAGCCCCCATCTTTTGATGTTTATAAAGAGTGCTTTTTGTTACTTGGAGGATTAAAATTTACTGTTTGGGCTGGACACCATGGTGCATACCTGTCATCCCAGCAATTTGGGAGGCTGAGGCAGGAGGATCGCGAGTTTGAGGCCAGAGGCACCCTGCATGACTTAGTGAGACATCTCAAAATAAATTGTTTAAAAAGGGGCTGGTGGTACAACCCAGTGAGGGAGCACTTGCCTAGCATGTGCAAGGCCCTGGATTTGACCTCCGGTACTGAAAAAAAAATAACTGTTTGGGATCATGATTCACTTTAAGCCAGAAGGACCATGAGGACATTTTCGCTTGTGGAGGTGGAATTCGTAACATGACTGAGGAAGCCTCTCCTCACTCTGACCACCTGTCAGCAGTGGCACGTCCGTCTTAGTCAAGGGACGCGGACTTGGCAAAGGGCAGCTCTGCCTAAAAGTATTTGGTATCTTCCGATTCCCCTTAGAATAAATCTCCCCGCGCCCATGGCCAGGCCTTCCGTGGCCTCAGACATCAGGCCCCCGTGGCTCCCTACCCTGCTCCTTGCCCCTGCATCACTCCGGGTGTGCCACAGCTCTTGCCTCATGCCTTACCCGACTCTTTGGCATAGGCTGGTTCCCACCCCTCTGGCCCCTCTCTCAACTGGTCAGCTATGTGCAGTGCGCACACACACTACCTGGCGAGTCGCCTCAGAAAGCCCTGCTCTGTTTATGTAGCCCTTGCATCTTGAGCACTTAATAGTGCCTGGTGCATAGCAGTGGTCCAGTAAATTTTGTTGGACTGATGGGTGAGATCAGGTGGGCCACACAGACAGTCAACAGACGCGTCTCACCTGTGGAGGGGCAGCTTCCCGCCCTCTCCAACCTCCCTACTTTCTACCTGGCTGCACAACGACAGCTTTCCTGCTGGTTGGAGTGCAGACTTGTTGCCAAGACAGCTTGGGTTGAGTATATAGAAAATCTATTTTCGAGCTGGGCGCGGTGGTACATGCCTGTAATACCAGCAGCTTGGGAGGCGGAGGCAGGAGGATTGCAAGTTCGAGCCCAGAGGCAGTCTGCATAACTTAGTGAGACCCTGTCTCAAAAAGTAAAAAAAATGGGCTGAGGGTGCAGCTCCGTGGTCCAGCACTTGCAAAGCATGCAAGCGCAAGGCCCTGGGTTCAACCTACTGTACCCTAAAAAAAAAAAAAAAAAGGAAAGAAAAGAAAATCTATTTTCTTGGCAAGAATCACATTCTCTACAACTTTCTAGTCCAATAAACAGAAGAAAACTGCTAGACCTCAGTTTAGTTCCTCACCTGACAGACAGTCATGACATTTGGATCAATCATTTCTTGAGCCAGTAGCCTGGGAATCTAAACACATATGATCTTATGTTTAACGGGTTCATTTTGAGTCACAGAGCTTGTACCTGTGGAGCCTGGCGTGGCTCCTGGTCTGGCCTGTGGCCACCTGTCTTACAAAGTCTCAGTGGGTCAGGGCCATCAGAGTGACAACTATGCCCTTTCCTTTCCTCACAGACCACCATGCGGGACCTGTCCCAGATGCTGAAGAAGATGCCGCAGTACCAGAAAGAGCTCAGCAAGGTGTGGTGATCTGGAATAATCTATTTGACTCAAGTGTAAACAGCTACAAATAGACTTCTCACAGCCCACCTATCCTGAGCCATTAAAACCCACAGATTTTTAGTTCTCTTCATTTTTTTAATCAGAAGAAAAAGAAAGAGAACAAAGAAAGGCCGGGATAGACATTGCTTCCTGTCCCTTTTTCCCTCTATATCTTTTTCTTCCCTTATTCTCCCTCTTTCTCTGTGTGTGGCGGGAGGCCTCAGTTCCTCACGGGCCTTTCCATGTCCTTAGCTGTTCTCCCAACACAGCCTTTGGCCTCCCATACACTGGGTGATCTAAGAGAGGACCAGGAAGAGGTCGGGCCTTCTCTGTCCCGGCGTCACACATGATCACTAACCTGCTTATCGTTTCTTAGAAGCAAGGCTCGAAATCCAGCCGGT
Source organism: Pedetes capensis (assembly GCA_007922755.1). Lineage (NCBI taxonomy): Eukaryota > Metazoa > Chordata > Mammalia > Rodentia > Pedetidae > Pedetes > Pedetes capensis. Next base: position 102,284 of record VMDO01000114.1, read on the forward strand.
GTCCAAGGAGAGGAGAATGAAGCTCCCCTCCTGGAGACAGGCGGAGCAAAGAGCCTGTGGACTTGTTACAAACCCAGTCCTCCTAAGCCCCGCCCTCCGGAAGGGCCGCTCCTTTCTGCTCTTGTAGAATGTGGTTCAACCTTCTCTCCTGAGACGTAGCATTTTCTGCTTTGTGATATTTGGATGCTGGCTTGCACATGTTTTATCTCCTCTGTGAGGCTAGACACCCCTTAGCACCGAGCACAGGGTCTTAGATGCAGGTGCTCAGCAGATGTTGCACGAGTCACTGATTCATTCCTTGGTCACCGACTCTCTTTCCTAGTATTCGACCCACCTGCACCTTGCTGAGGACTGTATGAAGCATTACCAGGGCACTGTGGATAAACTCTGCCGAGTGGAGCAGGTAGGACTTCTCCTTCACCTTCGGCATGGTAGATCTGCTGTTGCAGCCATTCATGCAGCTGGATTTTAATGTCTGATCTTGAACATCCCGCAAAATCTTAGGAGATGGAGATGGGAGGCCTGCGATCCCACGTTGTCTCCTGGTCATGGCTCTGGGGCCTGGCGGGCTCCACTCTCAATGGTAGGGACAAGAGTGGTCTGCAGTGCTGTGCCGCTTGGGTTTTGCATGCCTGGCTCTTTCCAAAGGCTCTGCTTTCCCTGGAGCGGTGGAAGAGAGCCATGAGGCGTTCTGAGCCGACTTCTGTGTTCTGATGTGCTTTCCTCGTGCCATGGCCAGGTCAGTTTTGGAGACCTTGAGGCGAGGGCGGGCAGAGCTGCAGCAGGGCAGAAGTCCTCTCAAAGCCGTGCTGGCCACGCTTAGGCCGTGAGGTAGAGGCTAGGGGTGGAGTCGTGTCTCTGTCACAGTCTGTTCCCTCTGCTTCATCCTCCTCATCTGCAACGGAGAAATCACAGTACTGGCACGATTTTCAGGGGTATTGTGTGGAGTCCTACACCTAGCCCTGCATTCTTCAGGTGTGACCGTGCTACTAACCCGCGTGTCAGCTTCACCTTCTTTTTCTTTCTTTTTTTTTTTTTTGGTGATGCTTGGGGTGGATCCCTCGGCCTCCTTCATCCTGAGCCGGCGCTCTTCCACTCCCTGAGGCACACCCTCGGGCCCTGTGTGTCAGTTTCTACAGGAAGAGACAGGAGATTAAAGATTCTGGGACAGGAAGCCGGGCATGGTGGCACACACCTGTAATCCCAGTGACTCTGGGGGAGGTGGTGGAGGCAGGAGGATCTCAACTTCTAGGCCAAAGGCAGCCTGTGTAACTTAGCAGGACCCTGACTCAACCTAAAAAATAAAAACAGGCTGAGTGTGCAGCCCAGTGGTAGAGCACTTGCAGAGTATGTGTGAGGCCCTGGGTTCAACCCCTAAGTACTGCAAAAATAAATAAATAAGTAAGTAAATAAATAAATTCTGGGCCTGGGGATGTAGCTCAGTGGTAGGGTGTGTGTCTGACATATGCAAGGCCCTGGGGTCCATCCCTAACAGCTTCAGCTGAAAATCTCTTTTTACACAAAAATGCCAACTCAGGCTCTCTGTGTGAAGTTAAAACTTAGTCCTGTGGCTCCATGTGACAGGCTCAGCGCAGGTTAGCAAGCCCTGTCCTGTGTTATTGACTGTGTTACAAGAGGAAGCAACCTTCCTAAAAGCCGTGTTTCTCAGGGGATTCTGACAAACACGTGTCCTCTCCCTGAGCTTGACCATCCAGGAAGCGGGTTATACCTAGGTCAGTAACCATTCAGGTTGCGGTTAGCCTTTGGGAGCTTGAAACATTTTGGAGGAGCTCAGAAGTGCTGTTGAGCGAGTGACATTTCACTGGCAGAGCGGCTAGGGTCAGGTCCTGCTGAGGCTGGTGGTAGGACTTGGGGCGGGGGGGAGATGGCCACAGGAGGGTCCCAGCTTCCCCAGACCCCACCTGGACTCCTGAGATCTGACAGGAAAAGGGAGCCTCAGACAGCCTCCCAGGAGCTACAAAGGAAGCTGCGGCCGTGGGTCTCGGAGAACTAGAGCAGACTGTAGCGCGTGGTTTGCGGAGGGCTACATGCCGCTCCCCAGATCCAGTGCCACCCACAGTGCCCGTGGGTAGCCGCTGTGCTCACTTCCTACCTTTCATGTCCAGTTCTTTTGTCGACCCTTGTCTCATCCTCCATCTCCTGTGGTTCAGATCTGCAGGTTTGGGAGCCCCCCCCCCCTTTTTCTCCTCTACTTTGAAGACTCATAGGAAGATTAAAAACAAAGGTTAAAACCTCAGACTAGTTCAAAGGCAAAAGCATGTCCTCTGTGCCGGGGCAAAGGAGTGGCAAGGATCCAGCCACTCAGGGACCCCTTCAGATACCAAAGCGTTCCCCAGGCAGGGAGCGCATCCCTTTCAGCCCTCATTCCCCAGCACACTGTGTGCCTCATGGGCACAGGGACCCTGGCAGTTATTTGCGCACTTTGACACAAGGTGGCTAATCACTGGGGCTTCTAATTTCGAAGAGAGAAACTCAGGGGCTTTTGTGCAAAGCCCTGCCAAGGACACAGATGCTAACTGCAGCACCTTGCAGGAGATCTCTTTACACCCTGCCCTAACCGTGCCACAAAGCCAGGCATTTGTGGGTCAGGAACTCTCTAAGAGCTATCTACTGTCTAGACTGTCACCAGAAATAGGGCCAGCAGGGTGTGTTTCCTACAGGACCTGGCGATGGGCACGGACGCTGAGGGGGAGAAGATCAAGGATCCCATGAGAGCCATCGTCCCCATCCTGCTGGATGCAAACGTCAGCACTTACGACAAAATCCGCATCATCCTCCTCTACATCTTTCTGAAGAACGGTAGGAAGGGTGGGAGGTGAAGGAGGGGATTGCTGTTGTTGTTAGATGCCATCAAGTTGGTGTCCAATTCATTGCCACCCTACATACAACAGGTGAAACACTATTGTCAGTGCTTCTGTGCTATTCATAGGGTTTTTAATGGTTAATTGTTTTGGGGAGTGGGCTGCTGGGTCCTTTTCCCAAGCCTACAGCACCTGGTGTTCCCAGGCAGTCTCCCATCCAAGTACTAACCAGGCCTGACCCTACTTAGCTTCCGAGATCTGATGGAATTGGACACCACAGTGATATGGCTATAGGCGAAGGAGGGGATAGGCTAAGCAAAAACAAAGCGGGTAAGTAGCTTCAAAGACATGGGAAGAGGAAGGAAAATAAGATCACAGTGACTCCTTACGTTTGGGGTTTGCAATGTAGGCAAATCAGTTACAGCTAGAGGCTGAGCATCACCGAGTAATTCTGGGTCAGTAAGGAGCACAGATGACTGGGAGCGGGCAGGGCTTAGGTGGGAAGATCTAGTCAGCTTTACAACCAGTTTACTAGAGCTCAGTCTTCCAGATGTTTTCAACTTGCAACACTTAGTAATCTGTGCAGTTTAGTCATCTTTGCAATTTAGTCATCTCAGCAACCTGGGAGGCTGAGGCAGGAGGATTTTGAGTTTGAGGCCAGAGGCAGCCTATAAAACTTAGCAAGACTCTGTCTCAAAAGAAAAAAAAAATTAAAAAGGAACCGGGAGTGCAGCTAAGTGGTAGAGCACTTGCCTGGTATATGTGAGGCCCTGGGTTTGAGCCCCCAGTATTTTTTAAAAAGCAAAAAAAAAAAAAAAAAAAATGTTTTTACCTACATCAGAGTTGCCCAGAAGTATCCGGTGTGCAAAAGATGGGTAATAAGACTCTCTTGTCCTGTTTGACTTGGATGCAGGGGATGGGGAGGAGGGATTGCTGAGAAGCCTGGACAATAGAATACAGACCAGGCAAGACAGTTGCTGCTGGTTGTCACTCATGATAGAGTGGGTCAAGGGGAACCGGAGTGTTTCATTTGTCCTCGCCTTAGGTCATGTTGACGTAGACACTTGGATGTCTTCTAACCCTGAAGAGGAGAAGGGGAGCTGTTGGCTCTGCTTCTGAGAGCCGTGATGGGCAGGGTTGGGTGTAATGACCAGGCGTCTCCTTTCTCAGGGATCACTGAGGAAAACTTGAACAAACTGATCCAGCACGCCCAGATCCCCCCTGAGGACAGCGAGATCATCACCAACATGGCTCATCTCGGGGTGCCCATCGTCACAGACGTAAGGGCTGGCTTTGGGGAGGGGTAGAGAGGGGCTGGGGTGTCGTATCTACTCCCTGATTGACAGCATCTTAGGGTGCAGCCATGTACCAGCCTCCGCATCAAGAGAGGGCAGATACGATCAGAGGGCTGGAGGGTAAAGGTACAAATGAAGTAGGGGTCGAGTCAGGAACTAGATGTGCACATCCAGGAGTCACGTGTCACTAGGGCTGAGCTGTGTCTCTGGACCGAACTGAAACGGGTCACCCCTGGCTTCCCTGATCATGTCTCGGGGTCAGTCTGGCTTTGCATCTCCCGTAAGGACGAGGATGCCATGCTTCTGTTTGCTTGTTTGTGGTACTTGGTGGTTGAACCCAGGGCCTCATCTACCACTGGGCTGCAGCCGCAGTCCATTTTGTATTTTTTATTTTGAGACAGGGTCTCCCTAAGCTGCGCAGGCTCCCTCTGGCCTCGAACTTGCAATCCTCCTGCCTTTGCCTCCCAAGTTGCCGGTATTAACAGGCGTGTGCCACAGTGCCCTGCAAGAATGGCTTGTGCTGAGGCGCGCTGTTCTGCCATGTCTGTCTCTGGCACCGGGGGACTTGAAAAGCTGGGGGCCACACAGGTGCTCTGGGGGAGCCCCTTTCAGAACACTCTGCCTCGAGCCCCACTGTATGCTTCCCACCTGTAGGCAGTCAGCCCACGGAGCAGCACTGGCAAAAGCTAGAACTGCAGATGAACTGGAGTCTCAGAAAGAGACTTGGTTCCATTACCACTGAGGTGGGAGGAGTTTGGTGATTTTAGACCCTCATTCATAAGAAGGATCAAAATAATGAAGACGATTTATTCAGTAAGCCCATGCTTTCAAAATAAAGTTAAAAAACTCAGTCATACCCAAAGTGGTATTTTCTCCTATAATAGGCAGCAGTATATATTTTTTAACTACCTGGGTGTTCTTTTAATGGCACATTTGTAATTTTTTTTTTTTTTTTTTTTTTTTTTTTTTGTGGTACTGGGGGTTGAACTCAGGGCCTCCCGCTTGTGTGCTCTGCAAGTGCTGGACCACTGAGCTGCACCCCCAACCCTTTTTTTTTTTTTACTTTTTTGAGACAGGGTCTTACTAAGTTACACAGACTGCCTCTGGTCTCAAACTTGCGATCCTCCTGCCTCCACTTCCCAAGCCGCTGGGATTATAGGTGTGCGCCACTACATCCAGCCACATTTGTAATTTTTCATGACTTTAAAGGACCACATTTGCTCCAAGTCCCTCAAAGAGACCCATTTGGGGCTGTTCTGGGGCAAAACTCCCCGCTTGTTACTCTTTGCCAATGGTGACTCTGAGGGGTCCTTGAGAAAATTTCCAGAGGCCAGCAGAGGTCGCCAGGGCCAAGGTGGTCCCTCCCTGAGTCTGATCTCCTGTGTGCTTGTGTTCAGTCAACGCTGCGCCGCCGGAGCAAGCCGGAGCGGAAGGAGCGCATCAGCGAGCAGACCTACCAGCTCTCCCGATGGACCCCGATTATCAAGGACATCATGGAGGTCAGTGGCAGGGCATGGGGAGGGAAGGCAGGGCCCGGGCTCTGCCCTGGGGGTTGTTTCCAGCACCCCCTGCTCCCGGATGGCAGGGACACCGACGGTTTTGTCCTCATGAAGACTGGTGTCCAGGCTTCCAGGGCTCTGTCAGCCCTCCTGGACACCTCGTTTTGAGGGTTCATGAAAATGCACAAGGCTGCCTTGTGCGGACCCCAAGGCCCACTTCCTGCTGCTCCTGTCTCAGGGGATTCAGGCCCATGCCATACAGGCCCCTCCGTGTGGCCTCCAAAGGAGCCAGGCCAACTCAGGGGTCAGATGAGGAACAGCCACACGCTCCCCTAAGGACGCATGCCACTGTCACACCTTGGCCGTCGCAGCGGCCTGCCCCACCTCTTCCTCTGCTTGACCTCCCTGAGCCCTCCACACCCCAGGAACCCAGACCTCTGCTCTGCTGTTCAGACCAGGCCCTGCCCTCCCAGCCTCCTCTCCACTTCCGCCATCCTGGTTTCCTTCAGAGCCCCTGTCAGGTCTCAGTGTCCACGGGCTGCCCCAGCTGTCTGGCTGCACAGCACCACTGAGGCCTCCCAAATCCTGAAGCACGTGGCAGGTGTGCCCCTCATGCACCCTCGCTGCCAGGAGTGTGGGGTCATCGTCGTATGCGATGATCCTGTCCCCTCGGCTTCAGTGGCCCTGGCTCGGAACCTTGTGCACAGCAGGTGCTGTGTGTCTGCCGGCTGTAAGGAGCGGGAAGTGGGAGGACCGCAGCAGCCCTGTGTCCTCCGTCCCGTCCCTTGTCGCGGCAGGGAGAAGCCGCGCATGCGGTCCTATACCGCTAGACGTTCGGGACTAGACTTGGAGACAGTCTGCTTGACTTCTACACTTGATGGGAGGAAAAACTGGGGTCCAGAGGATGACAGGAGTTTTCCAGGATTCCTGAGTTAGTTCGTAGCAGGCCAGGTGTTCCTACTGAATTGTACATTAAAATAAGTATATTAAAATACATAGAGTAAGTCGGCTTCCTGATTTGAAAACCCACAGAGGGATGGGTGGACATGAAACATCCAGAAACCAATCATGAGCCTGTTCTGGTGGAACAGATAGAGCCAGGCCCGCCATACCTTTCCCTCCTTTGCTCTCTGCTCCCTTCCCCTCCTTTCTGTCCCCCAAAAGGCCTGTGGAGGTTTCCTATGGTGGGTTGTAAGGAGTGTGGGTTTCCAGGCAGCAGGAGGTGGATAGCTGGAGCCTGCCTGCCAGAGAATTAGCTTCTTAAAAAACTGAAAGGCTGGCGCCGGGCGCGGTGGCAAACGCCTGTAATCCCAGCGTCTCGGGAGGTGGAGGCAGGAGCATCGCAAGTTCGAGACCAGAGGCAGTCTGGTCTTAGCGAGACTCTGTCTCAAAAAGTAAAAAAATGGGCTGGGGGTGCAGCTCAGTGGTCCAGCACTTGCAGAGCATGCAGGCGTGAGGCCCTGGGTTCAACCCCTAGTACCGAAAAAAAAAAAAACCAAAAAACCAAAAAACTGAGAGGCTCTGTCCCGGCCCAGTTTCCACCAGGCTGCCGGCAAGTATCAGGAATTTAGTGGGTAGAACGCAGCATTCAAACCCTCAGACAGAGTGGAGGGGAAGCAAAGGAAGCGAGAGCTTCCTTTCTCACACTTAGGGCTGAGGCCTGCAAGCTCAGGTCAGTGTAACAGCTCTGGAGCGTGTGGCCAGTGCGGCGCCTCTTCCAGCTCCCGCTGGTGGTGGCTGGCCCCAGAGCTCTAGTTGGTGCCCTCCGGGCCATGGTTTTGCCGCCTGACTTGCTGCTGTTCCTGTCCTCACGCTTTGGTTCCCATCAGCCCTTTTCCAGCCGATGGCGGCCTGATGTCTGTGTTTTCTTCTCTGCAGGACACTATTGAGGACAAGCTCGACACCAAGCACTACCCGTACATCTCCACCCGCTCCTCGGCCTCCTTCAGTACCACTGCGGTCAGGTGCGTAGGTGGGCAGAGCAGGGAGGGGGCGTCTTGTTGGCTGTCCTGCAGTCACACAGAGAGAGCCACGAGAACCCCCTCCCCGCCTCCAGGCCCTACCACGGCCCACATGGCTCTGCCCTCTGGCTCTACGTTGGTCGTTGACTCACTGCCCCACTTTACTCCCTCCATCTCAGACCCACCAGCCTCCTTGCTCATCCTTGAACAAGCCAGGCCCACTTCTGCCTCAGGACCTTTGCATTTATCTTTCCCTTTGCCTGAAATTATCTGCCACCAGATGCACCTGCACAGCTCACCTTTTAATGTCCTTTAGGTCTTTAATCTTCCCTAACTGCCCTGTGTAGAATCTTAATAGCCCACGTGTAGAATGATCCCCATGTCCATCAGCTGACAAGTGGGTACCCAGACTGCAGCGTGGCCCCGCAGAGGCTCTGGAGAACAGGAAGCCGGAGCGTGACGCAGGGCCAGCGGAGCGAGCAGCGGCAGGCAGGGCGATGGCTGTTCCCAGACTGACGCCCTTCACGCCTTGCACCCCGGCCCTCTTTCTGTGTTTTTCCTGCCTGTCTTCCCTTTTGCCCCTCCTATTTCTGTCTTCATTTTCAGCCTTCTCCTGGCCTGGGCCAGAGGCCTGCAGTGGCACCCGTGGCGTTGGCATCCCCTCTGATGGTGTTGTTGTTAGGTGCCATCGAGTCTGCATCCGACTCATAGCGACCCTCATAGGGTTTTCAATGGCTGACTGTTTCGGGATTGCCTTGGGAGTGGATTGCCAGGCCCTCCTCCCATTTTTGCAGTGCTGGGAATTGAACTCAGGACCTCAGAGACCGCAGTGCAGCGCTCTACCAACTGAGCTAAATCCTAGCCCCCTCTGATGGTAGTGGGGATGAAATGCTCATTGCTAAACTTGGAGGAAAATACAAACTCCCAAGTAGTGCCCCAGCCAGGCTGGCCAAGGATGGCAAGCTAGCAAACGATGGCTCAGGGTAGAGAAGGCAAGAGGTGCTGGGTGGCCCAGGCAGGGCCCGGGTGCCTTGGAGAGTGGCTGCAATACTGTCCTCAGTCGGGAAGGACAAAGCATTTCAGTGTCCAGAGGAGACATGTTCCATCTGTTTCATTTCTCCTGTTTTCCTAACCCGGAAGCAGCCCATCTCTCCCTGTTTCAGAGTCCACGTCCCTACCAAGGAGGTCCGGGAGCAGAGGGAGGCCACACTGCCCTCTGGCCAGTGCTCTCCAGGAGGCGCCTCCCTGGTGATGCCTGGGCAGGGCTCTGTGGTCCCTGGCTTGTCCCCTGGCACTCAGCTCTGCTCAGTCACGGCACAGTTCTCCCTCTCTCTCATCTGCCCAGCTAGACTGCGACCCTTTGGTAGGCAAGGGCTGTCTCTCCCTGGGGAGACGGTGCTGGGAGGCCCGGCCCCCAGGATGCCTGTGCAGTGGGCGTTTGCTTAAGGGTTAGGACACCAGCCTGAAGACAGACCTCAGACTCTGTCCTTGCTGCTCAGTACCACAGAGTCCTAGACCGGCTCAGAAATGTGTGCACTGGAGCAGATACCTGGGCACTGTGTGAGCGAGCCTGCTGAGACTGCGGCCACCTGTGGCCTGCGTGTTTCTAAGAGAGTGACAGGATCACAGAGCAGGCGCTCGTGATGATTCTTCCACGTAGCCAAACAGCTCAGAAGTTGCCTTGCAGTTCCATGCAGCCAACACTTAGCATCCATTCTGTCTGGGGCACAGGTGTACAGAGCTAAGGCGCAGCAAGCAGCCGAAGTTTGAAGTTCTGGATACCATACATGCAGACATAACTAATCGATCTATCTCTCTCTTTCTCTCTCTCTGGCTCGCTCTCTCTCCCCTCAGCGCCCGCTACGGGCACTGGCACAAGAATAAGGCCCCGGGGGAGTACCGCAGCGGCCCCCGCCTCATTATTTTCATCCTTGGAGGCGTGAGCCTGAATGAGATGCGCTGTGCTTACGAGGTGACCCAAGCCAATGGCAAGTGGGAAGTGCTGATTGGTGAGTAGGACCACGCTCTGCATGGAGGAGCTGCCTCGTCGCACTTTGCCTCATCCCGTGCTTCGGTGTCGCATTGTCTTAGGTCCTCCACTGCCCGGCAACCCTTAGTCGTAGATAATTGTGGATGGCAGCAGCTGGGGGCGAAGGGCGCCTTCCTCGTGCCTGCCCTTCTGTGTCTCTTGCAGAAAGGCAGTGATCGGAAGGTGCCCGATCCACTGAGTCCAACAGACTCAGGCTCAGATCCGCGCCCTGCCACTGCCAAAACGGGTCACCATGAGCAAGTGACTCAGCTTCTCCAAGCTACCATTTCCTCATCAGCCAAACAGGGTTCCTGACCCCCACTTGCAGCCTGCAGCTAAGCCTGAGATGAGAGCCACCAGTTTTCCAGGGTTGGGCGTTGAGCCACAGGTGCTCCACAGATGGCCGGGAAATATTTACCCTCCTCCTCTACCCATCTGTTAGGAAGGGATGGACCGTGTGTACGTAGATACTGCCCCAAACCTAGTGGTCTCACTGCTGGACTCATATTAAGTGTTCCCCCAGCCAGTTCCTATCACATTCTAGTCTGCCATACTCTTTCTGGTAGTTCCTGTTAGTTTCCAAAAGAGGAAGCAGCAGCTTGTAGGAGCTGCGCTAATGCAGCAAGAGGCGTTTCTCCTGCTTCCTGCTTCCAGGAGCTTCCGCAGCTTCTAGGGCTGGCAGATGAAGAGCAAGCAGAGAGGAATCTCGCTTTCTCCAGACACCCTCCTTTTATTGCATCTTGTCATTAATAAAACATTGTTGTACCCGCCCGGGGTCCCTCTTGACACTAACTGGCAGGAGGCTGTCTATCACATGCTGCCCTGGCTGGGCTCACCCTCCGTGGGACACACTCGTGCTGAATATGGCTTGAGGCTAGGGTTCTTGGTGTCCCTTTGGAAGGGAGCGCCGTGCACCCATTTAGGATTACAGTCACCAGAGCCTATGGATCGCCTCATGCACTGATTAAATGTGAACTGCTATAGAGGAAGGCCTTGAGCTTCCCCAGCTAGAAGGGCTTTTCCAACCTCCCCCCACAGATGCCCACTACCGGTCGTAATCCCAGGTAGTCATTGCCTCAATCATAAGGGTCAATTTTATTCCTCCAATTTGAGGTAACCATGTCACAGTGCCTCCCCAAAAAAGTGAGCAGGCTTCATAGACCCATCTGCATGGCTGGCTGCCCCTGGGTTCCCCAAGATGGACCTGAGGCTGCCAACCACCTTTCCAATACCACACCCCAGTGGGGAGATTGTCCACCCCTCCTCCACTCCCACGGGCTCCCCTGGTCTGGTCCCGGTTCTCCCTGTAATAGTTTCTCCTCTCTGTGGTTTTGGCCCCGTGAGAGGAGCTCCCCGTACCCTGCTTGCCTGTGTGTTGCATGGACGTGCTGGATTATTCTACGCTCACCCTTTTCCCGGACAGAAGCTGTCACGGCCAGGCTTTGGGTGTGAGCCTTCCTCGCCCGCTCTGGACCTGCCTTGAGGTTCCCCACGGGGAGGTGGAAACCTGGGAATAGAAAGTCACCCACGGGGGTTCACGGAGGGGCCTCGCTCAGAGAGCCGACGTCCGCTGCGTGGCCTCGCCTGCTTCGCGCATGCCAGCCCCTGCCGCCGTGTGTGTGTGTGTGCGCATGTGCGTGAGTCTTGCTGTCTCGTGCCTCATCGGCTGAGTGACCTGTAGGCCTGAGTTGGCATGTTCCTGTAATGTTCCTGTGTTCAAGCAGTCAGCTGGCCTCTGTTCTCCCACAGGTTCTACTCATATTCTTACTCCCACCAAATTTCTCATGGACCTGAGACACCCCGACTTCAGGGAGTCCTCTAGGGTATCTTTTGAGGATCAGGCTCCAACAATGGAGTGAGAGCCAAAGAAACAAAGTAAAAGCAGCTTATTACAGAAAAGAAACTCTTCTACTCCGAAGGGCTTTCTTTGGTTATTCCGTCACGTTTTCTTTATTTTTTTACCTTTTGAGTTTCTTTCTTTCTTTGATTTCCTTTCAACAAGAAAATGCTTGCGGTTCTCAACACCGATTGAAAATGTGTCCAGTGCGGCCTTCACACCCTGGGCTCTGACCTGCCAGCTCACTCATGCCCTGAGTGACGTGCTGCTCAGATAGACAGCTGCCGGCCACTGGCCTTGAACCGAAGTGATAGGAGCTGTGTGCGAGCGGTCCGCAGAAAGGGAGCTGGAAGCTGAGGGGTGCCCGAGGCAGGACGCCCAGTGCTGCCAGCCCAGGCTGTACTTACAGGCGCATGCAGGGAACGGCAGTCTCCCTTGTGACATGGCGTGGGAGCCCGAGAGCGAGGCCAGGGGACGTTCAGCAGAACGCCCCATAGAAAGGGCAGATGTCTGGGGGAGACGCCATGGGCACCCCATGGTGAGGAAGGATCGCAGGGTTGTCGGAATAGACCCGGGTCAGAGGAAGACAGACGCGGATCTGCTTCCCAGGAAACCTGCTCTAAGGGGTGACTGGTCTTCGGCCACCGTGGGCTTGGTGGTCTCCCCTCTTTAGGGGGAAGAGCTTTCCTTCCATGCTCCTCTGCAGAAAACGGCACTCGTTAGTCGTTTGTTCTCTGGGAAATTGCTTTTAATTCTGCGGATCTTTCAGGAATTGAGTGATCCCACCTTCTCTTCCACAGAAGCCTCTCAGTAAGGTCTAGAGCCCTTCTACAGAACTCTGTTCTTGCCACTTGGTACAGGTTTTAGGATTTGGGGGGTTGGGTGTTTTTTTTTTATTTTGTTTTTTGTTTTTGGTAGTACTGGGGGTTGAGCCCAGGGCCTTGGGCTTGCATGCTTTGCAAGTGCTGGACCACTGAGCTGTCATCTCCAGCCCATCTTTTTTACTTTTTTTAAGACAGGGTCTCACTAAATTACGCAGACTGCCTCTGGGTCTCGAACTTGGGAAACTCCTGCCTCTGCCTCCCAAGCCACTGGGATTGTAGGCATGCGCCACCACGCCCGGCTCAATATTTTTTTTTTTTAGACAGGTCTTACTATGTAACATAGGCCATCCTGGAATTCACTATGTAGCCTAGGTTGGCTTCAAATTCACGGAGATCCTCCTGCCTCAGCCTCCCAAGTGTTGGGATTATAGGTGCGTGCCACACCTGGTTCTTGGCACAGTTTTAAAGGGTCTTGTCTTCTCTTTCCCACGAAGCTTGTCACCCAGGAACCCCTTATCTTCTCGGCGCACGATCTAATTTGGTTCTTCAATGCCCTTCTGGTTTCCTCCTTTCCCTCTCCACCCTTTCTGTGTGTTGGGAGTCAGCTGGCTAAGCAGCAGGCTGATGCTGAGGCCTTCATTGCTGCATTAGTATCTCCTCAGCGTCGTTGCGCATTGTGTCTTGGGGCCACCTGTTGTACACATGGCCTTGTATGCACCATTAATGATGGACCTTGAAGAAGCCCTTTCACCCTGAGCTGAGACATGGCCCAGTGATCCACAGAGTGAGGCACCTGGGAGCAGTGCAGACAGACCTGCCCTGGGAGCCAGGAGAACTAGACTCCCACCGTACCCCTCTGGATGCCCGCGTGACTTCAGAGGTCACCCCCACTCTCTATATTCATAGCAGCCCAAGACTCTATTGAGCTCTGACAGTCCCTAACTCAGTAGTCCAGATCAGTTTCCCAAACCACACACCGCTGCCCACTCTCTTCCTGGTGACCCTCCTGGGCAGGCCCATCAAAGCCTGGGCTCATTTGCCTAGAGAGTGCTGCTCCATCCTGAAGGCAGGGACCAGAGGCTACTGCAGTTACCTCCCCTCTACCCTTCCCTTTGCAGAGGGCTGGGGTCTCCAGGGCAGCAGTGAGCCAGGAGAGTGGAGCTGGCCATGACCCTGTCCTGCCTGGACTTGGCTTCCTCTAGAAGCAAGGCCAGCGGGCAAGGAATGAAAGCGATTTTTTTTTTTTTTAAAAAAAAAAAAAAAAAAAAAGGAAAGAAAGTCACCGTCTAGAAGTACTTTGATAGGTTGTTAACCCAACATCTGGTTCCGTGTGCAGTTGGCAGATAGGTGGGCAGCATTTGCTCCAAGATGTATTTGAAGGCCTCTAGGAGGACAGGTCAGGACTGAAGACAAGAGGCCCGCTTGCAGGATCTGAAGCGTCCCAGACCCACCGCCATGGGCTCCTCCTGGGGCTAGTTCTGAGGTCCCTGCTTCCGCAGAAGCCGCTCCTTTGCAGAGTGTTTTCTTCTGTTTCATGTCCAGTCAGCAGAGAAGATCTTGGCTGCCATCTGAGCAGAGAGGCAGCAAGAAGACTCTGGTTATGCGCTCCTGGCCTCTGGAGCCACTGGCTGGGCTGTGTGGCCTTCTACAGTCCAATTAACAAGCCACAAGGCACGGATCCCTGACACCAGAGAGGCCAGAGAGCAGATGAAAATCTGACTTACCACTCCTGCTGTGACCATCCGGGTGACCAAAGGGCTGAACAGTGTAGCGTGCTGGAGGTCTGAGCTCCCTCCTGAGTAGCGGTCTTGCGGCAGTTGAACCTTTTAAGAGAAGCTGAGTGTTCTTGCCCAGTCGTGAGTGAGAATGGCCCCAGCTGGCACTGTGTACCGTGGCAGCGCCTTGCTCTGCCCTCCCAGCTCCTCTTCTTCCTGTTGCTGAGGCAGTTTCCCCAGGGCTGGGTCACAGAGAGCCCGTGTGGGTGGCTGAAGTGCCCAGGCAACACCAAGCCGTGTCTTAGTCCCCACCAGTCCTCTTCATCCCCGCTCCAAACTGCCTACAAAATATTGTCTTCTGGTTAGGTTTTTACGTCTTAACTCTAGCTGACTTAGGCTAACAGTACCAGTCACCAGGGAATGTCCAAGAGGCCATCAGAAGCAAACAAGAGAACTTGACGGCTGAATTAGACCTGTCGTATTGCATGCACGACTTGTGAGAGAGGGCTGGGATTTAGCTCAGTTGGTAGAGTGCTGCGCTGCAGTCTCTGAGGTCCTGAGTTCAATTCCCAGCACCGCAAAAATGGGAGAAGGACCTGGCAATCCACTCCCAAGGCAATCCCGAAAGAGTCAGCCAATGAAAACCCTATGAGGGTCGCTATGAGTCGGATACCGACTCGACGGCACCTAACAACAACAACACTTGTGAGAGAGGTTTTGTCTCTTTACGTTGAATATTTTCCTTTATTCCAGATCAGGCTGGGATAAGTTTTGTTTTGGGCAGGACTAGGGTTTGGATCTGTGCTCAGAGCCCAGCTGCTGTTAAGCTCCATTTGCATGTCCCCTCCCTTAGGGATAAGTTTCCCTCCCAGGAGACCCCAGCCTACCCAGAATCCAGAAACCATGAGGCTGTATCTCCAGCCCACCCTGGGCAAGCACCCACTGCCCCAGCCTTCACTCTTCCACCTGTGGATGAGAAGGGTGGGCCCCATTGAGGTGTCCCAGACTGGACTGATCCCCGGGCGCATTCTCAGGCACCACCCTGGGCAGCAGGTCCGCTCCAGCCCAATTTGGGGACAGCCAGACGAGCTGGTCTTAGAACTCTTGGGTGTCAGATTCCGTCAGTGTAGAGGGATGGATCTCATCCTACCAGGGCTTGCTGTGTCTGGCCCATGGCTTGGAAAACACTAGACAGTCATTTGGATGGGTCCTGACATTATTTCTGGAGCACTGCTGGCATGTCACGGTCATCTGGTTGTGTGGAATAGAGAGGACTCAGAGCAGTAGCAGACACCTGGCACTGTCTTCTGGAAGGCCGCAGTGATCAGCCACCTGCGGGTTGCAGAGCGTGGCAGAAGTACGACCCCACCTCAGTTTGCAGAGTTGATGGTGGTGCAAAGCTTGGTCAACGTTATTAAAATAATACAGCTCAGTGGGGGTCAAGAATTGGCTTTTGGGTGACTTGGATTAATAGCAGCCAGTCTAGTCCCTTTAAAGAGACCAGGTACGTGAAGGTCCAGGACTGTAGCTGCTGCCGAGTCTTAGGGGCCTCGCTGCCTGTCTCTGAGGTTCAGTCCGGGAATTGTTCTTCAGCCACGCCTAGGAATACAAGCTGATGCTGGCCAGATCGTATCAGAAATTCTAGAGCATGGCTTCCCTAGTCTCTTTGTGGGTTTCCCCGAATCCCGATTTGCACGTAAGAGCGGGGAGCACTTTGAGATGGGCATCTGCTCCGAGGGTCCCCTTTGGATTTGTCCTTGGTCAAGTCTGCCTTCTTGTTTCCTGGAGCATAGGGAGGGAGCTGGGTGCCAGGGATGGTTTTCTCTGGCAGGGCCATTCATTTCACAGCCTGGGGAAACCCAGGGCCGTTCCCACACCCTGAGTCAGAGTCAGAGGCCGTCTTTCCAGGTCCAGACACACGGGCTGCATGAAGTTGAGGTGTGGAAGGCCTTTGTTCTGGCAGTGGCTCACACTGCAGAATTTGGGGCAAACCTCCTACCATTTATGTCCTGTTCCTTCATTTGTACAGCAGCCTCAGACCTTCTTTAGGGGTGCTAGGAAGATTTACCAGCTTAGCACAAGCATAAGAGTGAGTGTACCCCGGGGAAAGGAGCACTTAAAACCCCTGCGGACCTGCACCTAAACGCGGGTCGCATCTGCTCCAGGAGCCTCAAGGTCTGCCGAGTATCCAGCCACCTTTGGAGCTCAGGGGCCAGGCAGGCTGCGGGCTCAGGGCATCACGCTGGGGTCCTGGGAAGTAGCCGAGGCCTAGCGCCTCACTCAGAGGCAAGAGTAGGGGCTGGGACTTGAACTGCAGAGAGCGAGGCGTTGGGAGACACCACTCCCTCCACAGAGGGCATTGGAAGTTGTCTGCTGGTCTAGGCTGTCCAGGAAGGGCCCCAGCCCCACCAGTCCTGGGTCAGCTGAGCAAGCAGTGGTCAGAGGCACAGGGCCCCGGCATTGCACTCATGGCCAGCGAGCCAGCCAACGCCTTCTTTTGCCTGCCCTTGGAATGGAAATCTGGCTCCCGGTGTTTGCGCCCCGCACGCCGCGAGGGCCGCCCCTCCAGGTCTCCAGGGAGGCACATTTTCAAGCGCGGATCTCTTTTGTTCAGTTCTTTCCCACCAGGATCTTTCTTTGAAGCCCACTGCTGCATGCGTGCAGGCTCATGCTCACGCCACCCCGTCACCTCCGTTCTGTTTCAGTCCATGTCCAAACCACACGGTCCATGCATTATTTTTACTGCACTTCTTAGATCTCCTTATTAAAAAGGCCTTCATTTCTTTATTTTTTTTTTATTTTTATTTTTTACTTTTGCACTAGAAGTATATCTAATTCCATTAGCTTAAACTTTTGCAAGCATTTCTAATCTCTTAACAATTCGCGGTCTCTGCAAGGTAAGGCCTCAGGTCCCCGCCCTGTCCCTCTCACACCTGAGGTCCCGCCACCACGCCAGCACCCATCATCTGCTGGCTCCTGGAGGCCAAGGACTCCCCGCCCCCAGGGGCTCTGCCCGCCCACACCCTCCCTGCCCTGCACCACATACTACGCCCCTACCAGCCCCTGTCCTGGTCTTGCCCTGTCCCCCCCCACCACCACCATGCTCGGGACTCCTCTCCCTGGCTTCGCCTCCACTTCCAGAGACAACGAGAACTGGCCCAATGCTCTGGGCTGTGATGGAGACGCCGCCTGTTCCTTGGGACAGACAGCGACTCTGCCTGAGCCACAGGATGTCTTTTGCCCCTCAATGTCCCCAGGCCCTACTGTGACAGAGGCCCAGACCTTGCCCCCCCATCCCCTCTCAGCTTCCCCTGGACCCTGACCCGGGTGGGGGGGGGAGCGGGCACAGACCTGGGAAAGGAGAAGAGGACCTGAGAGGTATTCGGGGTGGACCGGGCGGGCTCACTTGTCCTCTCTGCCTCCCCAGGATCTACGCACATCCTCACCCCACAGAAACTGCTGGACACGCTGAAGAAGCTGAATAAAACAGATGAAGAAAGAAGCAGTTAAAATAAGCCGCCCCCCTCCGGACCCCGCCCCCTTCCCACCGCGCTCCGCAGCTCCCCAGCGCGACGCCGGTTGCTCTGCGCCTCCCTGCCCTGCACGCCCTGGCCACCCGTCGCCGCGCTGCGCTGTCGTGTGTGGTGATGCCCTTTCTGTCTGAAGCCGGAGAGTCACACGTGTTTTTTACAAAGAGTCTCTTCTGTATGCATCCTCCAAGGAGAGGTTCATGTGCGACCGCACGTGGCCGAAGTGTCCGAACTCCAGAGTGAATGGACTCCCGCCTGTATTTATGATCCTGTGACCTTGTACATAGCCCCTGCAACACGTGCAAATTGCTTGCGTACGAACAGGTAGACGTTTGCGTGTTTCTGAACACTTGTTTTGGGTTCCTGTTCTTGTTGGGAAATAGAGGTGTCTGTGCTCTTAAGGTGTTTCGCACTGAGGATTAATCTGTCACTCAGCACTCCAGTTCCTACCCTTGCTGCCTGTTCTCATCCAGATAAACTGGGAAGTGACAATCAGGGGACAGGCACGTCATGAGGCTGGAGGTAGAGGTGACCTCTTTTCTTCCCTGAGCCCCTTGTGCCCCAGTGGTGCAGCTGTGGCTGGTGGCTGAGGTGTCCACAAGAAGCCAGGCTGGGTGCTGGCTGTGGTGGCTTTTGCCCTTCCCCACAGCCTAGGGGTGCCCCCCATCCCCCAACCTGTGTCCACAATGCTCTGCCCCTGAGGGAAGTCCTCCCTCAGCCCAAGTCAGCGTGCCCAGGCAAGTGGAAAGCAGGCTCCCTCTGGGACCTGGCTTTCCTTTGAAGAACAGTTAGGCCTGACTATTGACCAGAACCTTCCTCACCCAGACCTTACCCTCAACAGCTCCTCTTCCTCAGAAGGGTCAGGAACCAGAACCGTCGGGGCCTAGTCAAAGGGCCCTTTGCTATAGGGAAGGGTTGCAGGCCTGAAGAACAGGGCCCCTCTGTCCTCTCCCATCAGATTAATGCTTACCCTGTCCCTATCTGGCGAGCAACGCCTGTCAGATTATCCTCAGTTTAAGATACTTCATAATTCTTTATTTTGTGTAGCGTGCGGTCATATGTCATAGTGGTTGTAAGAGAAAATGATCACTTTATTCTCTGTATAAAAACGTAGCTGTATAAAATGTAGCTGTGAAGCAAACATTAAAGAAGAAATGCTGGAAGGATGTCTCCTCATCCTCAGGATGCAGCAGTGCCTGCCCTCTGGGAGCGAGCATACCACTTGTTCTGCTGCTGTTGTCCTGAAATATAATGACAGTGGAAGTCACAAAAAATGTCCCCTGCCCAGCCCCCCCCACCCTTGACCTCCCGCAGACTGTGTATATTACCGTGTCTCGTGCGTCGTTGCGAACGTGCTGTATGCCTTCCTCCGAGGACATGTTCCTCCCGCTCCGTTAGGTGCATCGTAGCCTTCTCTTCTCCTGGCTTTGAAACCTCCCTCTGCACTCAGATTAGTTTTCTGTCTCCTCCCTGTTGCCTTCTCCCCTCCAGAGACCTTATTTCCTTAGGACAGAGCTGTAGGAATTTGCATCCGTTTCTTTCCCTCTCCTTCTGACCAAGCGATGCTCACGCTTCAGGACCGTGTCTGTCCAACATGTGGGTTTTCCTTTCTGTTATTTATATAAAAATAATTTATCAAAAGGATATTTAAAAAAAAAAAGAGCTAGTCTGTCTTGAAATTTGTTTACCTTGAAGTTATCAGAATCTCAGTGTTTGGAAGTATTGAAGCACAAACATGTACCCTCTCTGTACCGCTCTGTACTAAAGCGCCCGAGTCTAATCAATAAAGAAATCAGCGCCCACTCGGTGTCCAGGACGGCTCCCGGGCTGGTTTTACTTTGGAGACTGCAGCGGGGGTTCTCTGCCCCTGGATGTCGCAGAACCTTCTGGATCCAGGTCACCATTCCTTGCTTGGGACCTGTAGCTGCCTCACACTGGGGGACAACCCGTGGCGGTTGCGCTGGGCAGGTAGCAGCAATAGGCCATTGCCTAGAGGGGGTGCCCTCCCATCCCTGTTTCTCTCTCTGCAGAATGCCTGTCTGTCTCACGCTGCGGGGCTCCGTCTGCAGATGCCCCAGCTCCAGCATGTGGTGGTGCCAGTGTACGTCGGGCACACAGTGAAATCAACCTATGCTCAGCATTACTGCCCCCCCCCCCCATGCCCAGTGCACATGTGCAATGAACGTCTTCCCAGAATGGGAGCTGGGGTGTGCCCGGCTTGAGACGTGGGGAGTCTGCAGTGAGTTTGGCCCAGCTACGGGAGTAGACCCTGGAGCAGGTTGAGGTCAAGCAGAAAACCTGGGGGGATGCTGGGTACAGCACAGCATTTCAGTTGTTCTGTTCCCAGTGCCTGCTCTCATTAAATCCTGCTCTCCTACTGTGGGCTGGACATGGTCTCAGTGTCTCAAGGGTCCTTGTGTGGTGGTAGGAGGTGATGGAACCTTTAACAGGCGAGGCCTAGTGGGAAGACATTAGGCTATTGAGAACACTGCCCTTGGAAGGAACTAATGTAGTTCTCATGGGAGCTTGGTTAGCTCTCTTGAGAGGGTTGTTATAAACAGCAAGCCTGGCCTCTCCCTGGTTTCTGGCATCCTGTCATTCCATCTGATTGCTTTCTCACATGCTCCTACCAGGTGCCATCAGTCATAAGATCCTCACCAGAGCTGAGCTGATGCCAGAGCCATGCCTCTAAATCTCCAAAACCAGCTTAATAAACCTTTTTTCTTTATGTATTACCCAGCCTCAAGTATTTTGTTACAGTAACAAAAAAATGCACTAAGACACCTCATCTCATGAAGAATCTAACAACTCGAGGCAGACTGATGGTATTTACCCTACAAGAGGGTAATAGTAACGATGACAATGACCTTTTTTCCCCCCCACCATACTGAGGGCTTGGACCCAGAACCTTGCATGTACTTTGCTATATCCTGAATCTCTTTTTAAAAATTTTTTATTTGGAGACAGGGTCTCACTAAGTTAACTCAGGCTACCTCTGGCCTCAAACTTGCGATCCTCCTGCCTCTGCCTCCTGAGTCACTAGGATTGCAGTCACGTACCACCACACCCAGAGACAATGACCATTTCTTAGCTCTGCCAGGCCCCTCCCATACCTCATCTCCCATTTCACAGATGAGCTGCTGAGGCTCAGAGAGGGGCAATAATTGACGAAGCTCACCCTCCTGGGGAGCCTTAGACACACCCTGTCTCACATCAGTAGCTTCTTTGCCAATAACCAAAATGCCTCAGACTGAGATCCAACATTTGAATTTCAAATTCCAAATTGTTTTAAGCTGAATTTCTATTGTTGTTTGTTGTTATTATGTGCCGTCCAGTTGGGTGTGACTCATAGCAACGCCCTTGGCATTTTCAATGGCTGATTGAGGATTCCTTCGGGAGTGGATTGCCACATCCTTCTCCCCTGGAGTTTCTATTAAAGTAAAGTAAATACTGTCTACTCCTTCATCCCAGGCTCATCCGTCCCTCCAGGCCCGTGGGACTGGCTCTGTAGTCTCTGGTACTTTCTGACATCCCTTGGCCCCAGCTTTCTTGTCATTTCTCTCCATTCATCCCTCACTATCTCCAGGAGTAAAGGCTTACACATCTGGCCAGTCCTGGATCTGGTGTTACACAGCATGCTTGGAGCCTGGGGGCCACTCCTCCCAAAGCCTCCTTGGAGGGCATGGGGTTCTGAAACACACCAAAGTGGGTTTTGTTTGTTTTTAGTACTGGGGGTTGAACCCAGGCCCTTGCATGTACTTTGCCAGTGCTCCACCACTGAGCTACACCCTCGGCCCCTTTTGTCTTGAGACAGGGTCTCTCTAAGTTGCAGAGGCTGCCCTTGGCTTTGCACTTGCAAGCCTCCTGCCTCCCCCTCCCAAGTCGCTGGGATTACAGGCATGCGGCATGCGCCCAGAAAACCAAAGCTTAATCTAAAGTGTGAATCACTGAACAATCAGATGGGTCTAGAACTGCAGCCGCTTACTGTGCCCTCCCAGAGGCCCAGGGCCAGGGTTTAAGCAGAGCCTACGGAGGGGCTGTACTCTCATCTCAGTGAGACACGCATTCACTCTTGCAGAGGCAGGGTACCAGAGAGGCTAGGAGCATGAACCTTGGTGTCAGGCAGACCTGAGTGCAATCCACTCTTGGTCTCTCTCTCTCTCTCCCCCTCCCCTCATTTGTCTCTCTATTTATGCAGTAATGAAGGTTAGACCAGGGGCCTCTTGCATGCTAATAAGCAAGTGCTCTACTACTGAGCTCCACCCTCCAGGCGCTCACGCGCACACACGTATTGGGAGAATGACATGGCAATCCACTCCCAAAGCAATCTACAATTGAAAATCCTATGAGGGTCCCTATGAGTTGAACACGACTTGACACACCTAACAACATATGTATGTATGTATGTGTGTGTGTGTGTGTGTGTGTGTGTATACACATATATATACATATATATATACATACATACATATATATATATATATATTCCTGGGGATTGAATCCAGGGCCTCACACATATCTTGTACATGTTCTACCACTGGCCTACCTCCCCATACCATATTTTAGGCTTTGAGTCAGGGTCTAAGGTACATAGGCCACCTCTGCCCTTGAACTTGTGCTCTTCCTGCCTCTGCCTCCCGAGTTGCTGGGATTAGAGGGGTGTGCCACCGTGCCCAGCCTTATATTTTTTATCGTGAGATAAAAGGGTCTCACTAAATTGCACTGGAGCCTGCAGCCGTAGCCCTGTGGCATCTGATCCCGTCAGATCTCGGAAGCTAAGCAGGGTCAGGCCTGGTTAGTACCTGGATGGGAGACCGCCTGGGAACACCAGAAGCTGTAGGCTTGGGAGAAGGACGCAGCAACCCCCTCCCAAAAATCAATCTGCCATTGAAAACCCTGTGAACAGCAAAGAAGCACTGACAATAGTGTTTCCCCTGTTGTACAGAGGGTCACTATGAGTTGGATACCGACTTGATGGCACCTAACAACAACAACAACAAATTGCACTGGTGTCTCTGCCCTCAATCCTGCAATCCTCCTGCCTCAGCCTCCCGAGTAGCTGGGATGACAGTCACACTCCATTACACCCAGCTTTGGCCTCTTTCCACACGACCTTGATGGGGCCTTTGTACCTTCTGTGCCATCTTGAGGAGGAGCAGAGTTGAGCCCAGCTCATAGTAAGCACCATAAGCGCTCAGTCACTGGTGAAGATGAGAGAGCCCCAACCATCCTGGGGGACAAAGAATACATGCGCTCAGGTAGAAGAGAGCCCTAAGGCTTGGCGGCTGGAGAGTGGACAGGTGGTGCATTCACCCCACGGCACACTCCAAGGCAGCTAAAAGTGCGTGGCCTCTGGTTGCAAGTATCAACGTGGAGCAATCTCAGAAACAATGCTGAGGGATGGGCAAGGGGAATGGAAAGAGAAATACTGAGTAATGCATTCACAGTTTTAAAACCTGGTAAAAGCATTGCAGGGCTGTGAGTGTAGCTTCATGGCAGAGCACATGCTGAGTATGCATAAGGTCCTGGGTTTGATCCCCGGCACAAAAACAGATACATACGTTGTGTGTGAAAACATGCATGAGAATGATAAATACCAAAGTTAGGATCGTGCTGCCCATGGGGAAGGGATGATGATTGTCATGTTACCTTATATCCTCAATCACAAATGAATCAGTGGTTTAGAAGTGCTTCATTGAGCCAGCCGCCATGATGCCCACCTGTAATCACAGCTACTCAGGAGGCTGAGGCAGGAGGAGCTCAAGTTTGAGGCCAGAGGCAGCCTGCACAACCTAGCAACACCCTGTCTCAAAACACAAAATTTAAAAATGGGCTGGGGAGCAGCCAGTGGTAGAGCACTTGGAAAGTAGGTGCAAGGCCCTGGGCTCAACCTCAAAGTACTGAAAAAAAAAAAAAAAAAAAAAAAAAAGGAGGAGGAGAAAGAAAAGGAGGAGGAGGAAGGGGAAAGAAGAAAGTTAGTACTTGGATAGGAGACTGCCTGGGAATACCAAGTGCTGTAAGTTTGGGAGAAGTATGTGGCAGCCCAATCCCAAAACCATCAGCCAAAGGAAAGCCTATGAATAGCAGAGAAGCACTGACAGTAGTGCCAGGCATGGCCGCGTATCAGGCAGTGTTTCGCTCCCTCGTACATAGGGCTGCTACTAGTCGGACCTAACTCCATGGTACCTAACAATTATCACTAAAGTAGGTTCACTTTGGTTGCCCACCCAACAGCCATCCCTCACCCCTTTTTTCCCTATAAGTAGAACCTGAGGCTGTCAGGCCAGCCACCTCCTCCAACACGGCTTCCTCATCTCATGCCCCTGGCCAGTGACTAGTCTGGGCACCAGCGTGAATTCCCCAGACGGAGGGACTTCCCAAAGGGGTTCTGGAAGGGGCTTCTTGCTGAGATCCAAAGACCCAGAATGGACAAGAGATGTCCCCTTGCCTTCCGCAGGGCACAACCCGGTCTCTCTGGGATGCCTGGACTTGAGCAGGCTTCTTGGGCCTTGGGGAGAGCCACGTCAACCCCTCAAAGAGATAGTTGCTGCCCCTCTAGCTGTCCCGGCTCCCAGCTGCCGCTGCCCACAGGACCAACTTACTAGAGTCTCACAGAAGTCAAAGAGTTCGAGAGCCGCCCGTCCACCCCACGCGCGGCAGCACGTTGGCTCCCTACGAAAAGTGGCTCCGCAGAAGGCAGGACTCCGTCCGCAGCTGCCAGCAGACCAAAGCTTTCAGCCCCACCGGCCCATGCGCCTCTTGATCAAAGGAGAATCAGTGCTGGAGACCTGGGCAGCTGGCGGGCCCAAGGCCCCCGCGGACTGCGCTTTCTCATTGGCACGCTACAGTGGGACAAGGACAAGACAGCCACCAGACAACCCTGGAAAGGAACCATGCTGGATTCAGCGCATGCTCAGTCAGCGCCCCGGGCTTTGGGTCTCTCCGATTGGTTTCGGGAAGGTCGGGGCTTCAGTGATTGGTGGACGTCACTGACTAGATTGTTTGCAGGGATTGGTGGCTTCTGGAACGGAGGTGGAGTTACTGGAGTAAGAGGATTGCCGATTGGCTAGTTTTCCAAGGGGGGGTGCCAAAGTAATTATCCGTTCGATAACTCGAGTTTACAATGGGGTCTAGCGTTTGGTTACCCATTACCAAGGCCACAGAGCAATCAGTGTCTAACACTTTTATCTCCAAAACTGAGTCCTTCTCTCTTGGAATTGTGAAACCAAAAACAAGACGGAGCAGCAATGGAGCCGTGAAGGAGAATTTGATTCTGGGCCAAAAATAGGAAAAGTGAGAGATAAACTCACAAATCAAATTCTCCACCGTTTGGGGTCAGGAGGTTATATAAACAGTCAAAGTAATGAGGGGGAGGGACAGGCTAACACAGGGAAGGAATATTAATGGGTTTTCTGGGAATAGACACAGACTTTCCAGGCATCCCGGTCCCCACTTTTCCGTTCTCTTACTGTTGTCCAGTGGTTGCCATGGCAATTATCAACTGTCAGGACACTGGAGGGCGTGTCACTTTTAGGCAGAGGAGATTCTAATGAAATTGAGAGGTTGCCTAGCTGTCATTCTGGCATTCGTATGAAATCCAACCAATCTCTGGCAGCCCACTCCTGGCCTAAAGGCATCCTGTCCTCAAAGAGGAACAAGATTAGGGCTGGGCAGAAATTCAACTGGCTCACCAGGCTGTACTCAGGATAACAGGAGGACTGGCTTTTTTTCCTCTGTAATTGGCGGTTTAACCCAGGACCTTGCACATATTTTGCAAGTGCTCTACAACTGGGGGCTGCACCCCCAGCCCATGTTTATATTTTTAATCTTAATACAGGGTCTTGCTAAATTGCACAGGCTGCCTATGACCTCGGACGTGCAATCCCCCTGCCTCCACCTCCCAAGTCGCTGGGATTACCGATGTGAGCCACCGCGCTGGGCTGGGCTGGACTCGGTGTTTATTACATAATGGTTACCAGACTGGCTTTAGCGTTGGGCCTGGATTTGACTCCTGAATTCTGTGTATGACCTGGAGGAATTACCCTCAATTTTCACATCTATATAATGGGAATAATGTGTCTCCCAAAGAGGACTGCAGTGGGGAGTAAATACGATCATCTACTTAGAAACCTTAGGACAATGCTTAGTGCATAGGAAAATTTACAGTTGTCATTCCAGGGTGGCCCCAGGAGCCTAGCCATTTACCCCTCATCCCACTCTAATCCTTCACCTCAGGCAACTGGGGAGATCTTTCAAAGCCCACTTGGAACTGTGTCCCTGCTGCTGATTGGATAACAGATCTGTTCCTCTTTGGGGGAGGGTTGGGTGATCTGGCTGTGCTGTCCCTCCAGCCTCCCTCTTGCCTGCTTTCTCCTCTCTGACTGCAGCCTCTCTTGCTTTCATCAAGTGTAAGGTGCTTTCCCCTGCCTCAGACCTTTACACTCCCTTTCCACCTCCCATCCACACCCCATCACTAGGTAACATCTCCTACCAGCCTGATGCCTCCATGATAGAGTCCGTGATGAAAGCTGTTCCCGAGCCCCTCTCCATGCTCTGCAGCTCTTTATCCCATCCCTTCGTAGCACCAACTCACAGATTGTAGTTCTGCTATGTGTGTACACTCAGATTAACACTTTCCCAACACACAGGTGGCTACTCAATGAGGGCGAAGGATCAGGGGGTCTATTCCATTGAATTAAGATGGGAATGATGAATGAATGAATGAAGGCACTAGCTCAAGAGGTGGCTATTTTGCAACCAGACAGGCCGCAGCCCAGGGATCAGGAGAGCCCGCCCTGTGGAGAAGGAGGCAGGCCTCTAGCTCAGAACCAGATGAACCTGAACACTTTCTTCCTTTCCTTTGTCAAGTGCCCAGTGTACATTGAAGTCTTCGAAAATCACCTTGTTTATGTCTCTGTCTAAATTGCCAGAGCATGGTGATGGTTACTGTCCCAGCAACCAGTTGTGAATTCTTCAGGTGCCAGGTCCTGGGCTTTTGATGGTAGCCTTTTACCTGCTTTGTTTTCCTCACAGGTCCCTCATAGTCACTTTGTGAACCTGCATCCTTGATACCCCATTGTACAAATAGAAAATTGATTCAAGCCGCGTGCCTAAGGTTCCTGACTGAGATTCAAATGCAATCTACATGCTGTGTCCAGGCTGGGATTTTGGACAACTTTACAGTGTGCAGACTCTGATATCCCTGCCCAGATTTTCTTTTAGCCTTGCTCCCTAGGTCAGCCTAACCCACTTACTGGTCAGATGTTTTGGTTAAACTTGTTTAGCCGGTTGGGTTTTTACCTCTTCCCATTGGGTGTGTGCCTGTGGCTCAGATCTGCCAGCTGTCCCAGGCCGGGGAGTTTATGTGTTTTTATCCCACGTTCAGCCAAGGACTGGCAACCTAGAGATCCCCCCTACGGCCGGCCATGCACAAGAGGGCCAGCCTTGGACATGCGCAGTCCTCTTGTCTTTCAGAGTTGCCTGGGATGCTGTCTTGAAGCCTGGCTTCCTGAGAACCCCTCCTAGGCCAGAGGAGTTTATGGTTCACTTTGCTCAGTGTTGAAGCTCTTTGTGTCATGTGATGTGAGAGCTGTGTGGCTGCATCAGTTGAATGGCTTGGGGGAGGCTTTCAAGTGGCCCCTTGTCCCCTGGTTCCTCCTGAGTAGGTGCTGCCTCACACGGGTGCTGAGACTTCCTGACGCCAGGCTTCACGGGCACGCTGCTAAGCAGGCTCCTCTCGGCTGTCTCTTTTTGTTTATTTTTGTTTTGTAAGACAGGTTCTCAGTATGTAGCCGAGGTGGCCTCGAACCCATGGTCCTCCTGCCTTAGAGTCCCCAGCAATGGGATGTCAGGCATGTGCCTCCTCACCTGCTGGCTGGCTCTTTCTCTAGCTCTCTGTCCTACCATTCTCTCGGGAAGGGAGCTACCAGCTGCTTCTACATAGCTGTCTACCAAGATCGCCATTGTCTTCGACTGCATCCTTGGACGTGGAGTTTGCAAAACTCTGATCCAAATCAAGTCAGTCCCTGTGCAGTTACTGTTCTTACAACCAGCCTTTCCTCAAAGCATAACCCAGGCTGCTCTGCACACATGTGGGGGATAGGACCTCCTTTTCCTAGAGCTTCACCCTGCTGTGTGGCACTGGGGTGGCCGTCCCTGGTCTTGTCAGCTTGCCCCTCCTGGTGTGACCTGGCTGGGGCGGGGCCATCTGCGGCTAGGTATCTCAACTTGCTACCCTGCGGAAGAGCTTCCTCGCTTCCCACAGGCGTGAGTGGGAAGTCCTCTCTGCTATACCTGCTGGGCATGTAGCTAGCTTCTGCAGCACGGGGCTGGGGACTGCAGGAAAAGGCCAGCAGCTTGCCTTCCCAGTGTGAAGGCGCGGCTCCAACGAGGAGCTGGAAGGAGAAGGAACTCAGATCATTTGGCCACACCCACCCAGAATAGAGCAACCAAGGTAAAATTTCCAGAACAAAGAGCCGAGGGGGGGCATTTTGTTTGTTTGTTTGTTTGTTTCTGACATAAAATACATATGGTTTTCACACCCAATCTCCAATTCTCTGATACCCGCTCAGTGTCCAACAATTCAGTTTTTTGTTTTTGTTTTTGTTTTTTTCCCGGTACCGGAGGTTGAACCTGAGGCCTCGCACTTGCATGCTGTGCAAGTACTGGACCACTGAGCAGCACCCTCAGCCCATTCTTTTTACTTTTTGAGACAAGGTCTCGCTAAATTACACAGACTGCCTCTGGTCTCGAACTTGCGATCCTCCTGCCTCCGCCTCCCTGGCCGCTGGGATTATAGGTGTGCACCACCACACCCGGCAATTCAATTCAGTTCTGACTCACTACCCAGAGTTAGCCAGATGTACATGGTAGTGGATACAGCGGGGAGGGAACAGAGTGCTCCATGCCTTCCTCAGTCATACCACCATACTGGAGCCCTAAGGTGTTCACCAACCCAGAAGCTACCTGGCCCAGGTGTTTAGGGGTTTCTGTGGGGGTCTCCTTCCACAGGCATGATTCCTCAAATCACTGGCTGCTGCAGATGGCGCTCAATCCCTTCTCCCCTCCTGGGAGGTAGGGATGGAATTGCCCAAAGGGCCAGCCCTCTAATCATGTGCTTTGGCTTTCTGGTGGACGCCACAGCCCAAAGCCATCTGGGCTTCCACCCCAATGAGTCACCTCTGAAACTCTGGTATGGCTAATGGGGACCTGTTCTGAATAATAAATGGGTGTCACTCAGGAAATTCCAAGCGTTTTATTAGGAACGTTGTGCCCAGAATCAGAGACAAAGACTAAATATATACAGTTGGGCCTCCCCATCCGTGGTTTCTGTATCCCTGGATTCAACAGCCAGAAAATGTTCACAGGAAAATAAATTGTACCTGCATTGAACACGTACAGACTTTTTCATTATTATTCCCTAAGTGATACAGTATAACATAGCATTAACATTGTATTAGGTATGTAAGTAATCTAGACATGACTTAAAGTATAGGGGAGGATGTGTGTAGGTTCTGTGCAAATACTATGCCATTTTATATAAGGGATTATATGGATTTTGGTAACCATGAGCGTCCCAGAATGGAGGTAAGATGGGAAGATAGGGGGAACTTTAGGGGACATGGGAAGGGAAAGGCACTCTCACCCTAGAACCTGGTTTAAATCTCACCAGTGAAGAATCAAGAGCCTGCAGCCATAGCCCTGTGGCATCTGATCCCGTCAGATCTCAGAAGCTAAGCAGGGTCAGGCCTGGTTAGTACTTGGATGGGAGACCACCTGGGAACACCAGGTGCTGTAGGCTTGGGAGACGGACCCGACAACCCACTCCCAAAAATCAATCCGCCATTGAAAACCCTATGAACAGCAGAGAAGCACTGACAATAGTGTTGCGCCTGTTATACACATGGTCACTATGAGTCGGATACTGACTTGACGGCACCTAACAACAACAACAACAACAAGAATCAAGAACTTCAGCACAATCACCCTGAAAAACAGTAATTATCAGTACATCCTGATTGCATGTTCTATTTCAGACTGCGGGAATTGGTAAAAATCTTATCTGTCTGCATGTGTAGCCTTAGTGGTGGGTCTGTAAATGTGAATAACAGTCATATTAACTGGCCTTCCTTATGGGCATATGGATATTATTCTATTACTGATAGCATTCATTGTACTTCAGGGCAGATCTTGAGATGTCTTTTTTGATGATGACTGCAACCACATTGTTCTTTAATCTGTCACTCCCAGCACAGTAGACCATATGATGATCTGATTCAGAATGGCCTTTGCCAGTTAATTTTAGCTCACTGATGCCTAGAATATTGACGTTTATGTGCTCCATTTCCCTTTTGATGATTTCTAATTTTCCTAGATTCATACTACGTACATTCCACATTCCAATTATTAATGGATGTTTCCCGTTGTTCCTCTTCATTTTGAGTCATTGCACTTTATTAAATGGAAGTTCCTGCAAGCTTTACTCCATTTCCACCATTAAGGTCAACTGTAGTTTGAGGAGGCAACTCTTCTCCAGTTGTCTTTTGAGTGCCTTCCAACCTGGGGGGCTCATTTTCTGGCACTACATCTGACTGTGTTTCTCTGCTATCCCTAGGGTTTTCGATGGCTAATTGCTTCAGGAGTGCACTGCCGGGTCCTTCTCCCTAGTCTGTCTTAGTGTGGAACCTCAGCTGAAACCTGTCCACCCTGGGTGACCTTCCTGGCATCTAAATAAAATAACAGTGGCATAACTTTCAGCATCACAGCAAAATGCAAGTCCTCACTGTACAACAAACTGATAGACAAGTCAGGGAGCCGGACAGTGAGTAAGGGAGACCAGAGAATTGATGCTGTTGAGTCATGGTGCTGGAGACAAATTTTGAATATACCATGGACTGCCAAAAGTACCAACAGATCAGTCCTAGGAATGCAACCACGGTGCTCCTTGGAAGCTAGGATGGCTAGACTGCATCTTACATATTTGGGATATGTGGTTAGGAGAGACCAATCTCTGGAGAAGGACAACATGTTTGGGAGAACGGCAGGTCAGTGAAAAAAAAGGAAGACCCTCAACTAGATGGATTGACACAGTGCCTACAACAATGGGCTCAAACATAATAAAGATCACGTGCCTGGCACAGTGTTGGGGAGTATTTCCTTTTGTTGTACACAGGATCACTATGACTCAGACCTGACTCAATAGCACCTAACAGCTAACACCGAGAAAACTGCTTGCATAAAGACATTATTTTAAGAGATATTTTCAAATGAAAATGTAAAAATAGCAATGAGTCATGCTTGAGGTCAAAATGTATGTGTAATGCTCCATGTTCTTTGAGTTTAATCTTAATCTCACAAATAAGATTATGAGTCATGCTTATAGTCAACATATTCATGGACAACTCCCTTATGACTTTCTGGATCATCCTATAATCTCATCTGGCACCTCCCTAAACTTTAGCAATATATTTTGTAAAGCCACAGTCTCTACATAGCCATTACAAAAGCCACCTAGTCCTTCTATCTCCCTTGAGAAGCCTGTGTCTGTCTTAGACATGTACTATGATTCTCTTCTTACGCACCTGAGTGCCCACACCTATCCTAAAGTGTGTGCCTAATAAACGCTATAACTCTGTTTCACTCTCCAACTTCTGCTTAAAATAATTCCTGTGGTGAAGCCAAGGACCTGGCTTAACCTAAGTAGAGGTTCCAACAAGGGAAACGCCTCAGGCTAGATGGCGACGCTGACCTATGTCTGTCACCACCACTGACAGAACGAACCCCATCCCTAAGGAACCCCTGTGTGTGTGTGTGTGTGTTGTTGTTGTTGTTGTTAGGTGCCATTGAGTTGGTATCCGACTCATAGCAACCCTACATACAACAGACGAAACACTGTTGTCAGTGCTTCTCTGCTGTTTATAGGGTTTTCAATGACTGATTGATTTTTGGGAGTGGGTTGCCAGGTCTGTCTCCTAGTGTGTGTGTGTGTGTGGTGTGTGTGTGTGTATATACATACATATATATACGTATATATGTATGTACATATATATGTATATGTGTGTATATATGTATATGTATGTACATATATACATATATATATGTATGTATACACACATATATACATATATATATATAATTTTTAAAATTTTTTTTTTTTTTGCGGTACTGGGGGTTGAACCCAGGGCCTCACACTTGCACACTCTGCAAGTGCTGGACCACTGAGCTGCACCCTCAGCCCATTTTTTTACTTTTTGAGACAGGGTCTGGCTAAGTTATGCAGACTGCCTCTGGTCTCAAACTTGCGATCCTCCTGCCTCTGCCTCCTGGGCCGCTGGGATTATAGGCATGCGCAGCGCTACCCCTGTATATTTTTAAATCCAGCACAACAGGTAGGGACTGGGTGATTGCTCAAATGCCACAGATTCATGCTTGTGAAAATGTGTTCCATTTTCTTAAATGAATGTTTCCTCATGTACTGATTGCCTTTAAGACAATTTCCAGAGATTTTAAATTATAATTTCTTTTTAAAAAATAATAACTTTTACCAGTGAAATTGTTTTTCTGGGGCAAGAGTCCAGTGAACTCTCATCTATGCCATCCCAGAATGCCCATCGATGGATGCTGAAAATCCCACTCAGTTAACAGATGTTTCCCACGCCCCTGCAATGTGCCAGCTTCCATCCTGGCTTCTGGGAATGCAGCCAGGAGCAAGACAGACTGAGTCCTCACAGCTCCCCAGAGGGAGGGGTAGCAGTGTGTCACACGCACACACCCTGAACGCATCCTTGTCAGGTTGAGGCAGAAGAGAAAGACAGGGAGATTTAGGGGGACATGGGGACAGAAAGGAGCCCCTCACCATGAGGATCTGGTTTAAGTCTCTCGATGGAGAGTCAAGAATTTCACGCTGGACACGGTGGCACATGCCTGTGACCCCAGAGACTCAGGAGGCATAGGCAAGAGGATGGAAAGTTCAAAGCAAGAGGCAGCCTGCTTAAGTTAGCAAGACCCTGTCTCAAGATAAAAAATAAAAAGGGGTTTGTGGGTGCAGTTCTGTGGCACAGCACTTGCAAAGTATGTGTAAAGCTCTCGGTTCTGCCCCCCTATCACCACACACACACATACACACACACACACACACACACACACACACACACACACACGGATAAAAGAATAAAAGAAAAAGAATTTCAATAACAAAAAGGTTGCTTTGCAGATTCCCTGCATAGAGACCATATTCCTTTCTCTTTTTTTTGAGATATTTCAAACAAGAAGGTAAAAAGAGTTAATAAGTCATGCTTGCGGCCAAAATGCATGTAACCTTGTCGTTTAACCTTGCTTCTTTCTCATCTGCAAATCTATACTTTTCTGAGAAAATCTCACAAATAAGATTATGTCCAGCTTTATACTCAAAACATATGCCTTGACCTCCTTATGACCTATGTATAGTAAGAGTTACTTTGACCTTTTTGGGCCTATGTTTTTTTTTTTATCTTATCAGTGCTCCTTTCTTATCTGTAAACCTGTGTAATATGCCTCAGAAATTATCTTATAATAGTGTTTGCAAAGAAAAATTCTTTGGATAAGAATAAATATATCAAAACATTTTTACTTACCCTTTTAAACTTATAGATTACCTCCTTTGAACAATATAAATTCAAAAGTCACAAAAATGTATATAGCCACTGCCAGAACATCTAAGCATGTCTCTCTCTTTTTCAATGCTGACACTTAAATCTAAACATTCAATACAGGGCACTGGGGGCGCTGAACCTAAGGCCTTGCACACACTAGGCAAGTGTTCTACCACTAAGCTATACCCTCAGACCTTTTCCTTTTTTTTTTTTTTTTTCAGTACTGGGGGTTGAACCCAGGGCCTCTGATTTGCATGCTTTGCAAGTGCTGGACCACTGAACTGCACCTCCAGCCCATCTTTTTTTTTACTTTTTTTTTTTTTTTTTTTTTTGTGGTGGTACCAGGGGTTGAACCCAGGGCCTCACGCTTGCATGCTCTGCAAGCGCTGGACCACTGAGCTGCACCCTCAGCCCATTTTATTTACTTTTTGAGACAGGGTTTTGCTAAATTACGCAGACTGCCTCTGGTCTCGAACTTGCGATCCTCCCGCCTCCACCTCCCAAATCACTGGGATTACAGGCATGCACCACCGCGCCTGGCTTTTTTTTACTTTTTGAGACAGGGTTTCCCTAGATTACGCAGACTGCCTCTGGTCTCGAACTTGAGATCCTCCTGTCTGTGCCTCCAAGTGGCTGGGATGCCATGCGTGTGCCACGGCACCTGGCTCTCGTACTTTTTTATTTTGAGACAAAGTCTCACTAAATTGCACAGACTGCCTCTGGCCTCAAACCTGTGATCCTCTTGTCAGCAACAATGGGAGACAGCCTAGTCCTGCCACCTATTTCCTGAGGAGGTCCCCCTCTGACAGACCTGCACTCAGGTTGAATAGGGTCCTTCATTCTGTTGCAGAAAAAGATTTTTCAGGATGAGTCAGAGTGAAACAAAGCTAGGGAGTTTATTAATTGCAGGTAAGGCAGGATGGGAAGATAGTGAAATTTGGGGCACCTGGAAAGGATCTGGTTTGAATCTCACCAGCAGAGAATCAAGAACAGAACTACCAAGAAAACAGCTGTGGGGACTGCCTGCATAGACACAGTACTTTTGAGAGTCATTTTAAATAGTGAAAATGTCAAAATAGCAGTAAGTCATGCGTGGAGTCAAAACGTTGTGTAACCTTTGAGTTGGACCTTGCTTTCCCCTCCGATTCTGTGCTCCTTTGAGACAGGCCCACCTGACTCCCTCACAACTCTTCTATTAAACCTACACAACACTCCTAGCCGGGCACAGTGGCGCACACCTGTAATCCCAGCGGCTTGGGAGGTGGAGGCAGGAGGATCGCAAGTTCGAGACCAGAGGCAGTCTGCATAATTTAGTGAGACCCTGTCTCAAATAAACTAAAAAAATGGGCTGAGGGCACAGCTCAGTGGTCCAGCACTTGCAGAGCATACAGGCGTGAGGCCCTGGGTTCAACCCCCAGTACTGAAAAAACAAAAACAAACAAACAAAAAACTACACAACAGTCCTCCTAAACCACCTAATAATCTCATTTTACTAAAAGGAAGTTCCTCCAATACCCAAACCTAAACAATTGAACGTCTCCTTTTGATCTTACTGGCACCTCCCTAATCCATGGTAGGGGCCTTTCTTGGTAGAAGTTGAGCCTCGCATCACAGGGTGCCCAGAGCTGGGTGCCCAGGACTGACACCACACAGTGTGGCCTAGTTTAAATAAAGCTGCAGGGGCCACGTGCTGCTTCTTTTCTCTCTTGAGAAGCCCACATCCATGTCTTGGATGAGCGTTTCTCTCCCTCTGAGCACTCACACTTATTCTAAAGCATGTACTTAAACTCTATAACTTTGTTTCATTCTCCCTGATGTGCCCTGAAATTCTTTTCTGCCATGAAGCCAAGGACCTGGCTTAACCTGAGTAGAGGTCTCAACTAGGGGACTAGGCAGCAACCCTGCACTGCATCTTTCTGCTGCACCACTGGTGACAAAGAGACAAAACACACTTTATATATAAGCATAAGCATTTAGAGAGAGGGGGGAAAAAAACAGAGAGACATGCTAAAGAATAGTAGTACACATCCAAATGGGAGAAGGACCTGGCAACCCCCTCCCAAAAATCAATCTGCCACTGAAAACCCTATGAACAGCAGAGAAGCACTGACAATAGCGTTTCCCCTGTTGTACAGAGGGTCGCTATGAGTCGGATACCGACTCGACGGCACCTAACAACAACAACACATCCAAAATACAGACCTGGGATTCTCAAGACAGAGAAGAGCTTAAGAAAAGAATCATAGTACACGTCCAGGGTGTGAAAATATAAGTCATCTTTTCTTACAAACTATTTTTATACAAATTAGTATCCTACTTGACACCCTCATCCTATTTCGTATCCAAGGGGCTCTCTGTTCTTCCTCAAGCCTCCCTGTTGTCCCTCCACATGGCCAGACATGTCTGGACTTGTAAAGTTTCTTTGTTCTCTCTAACTTCTTTGTCCTCCAGGAAACCAAAATCCCCCCCTGCCCCTTCTCCTTCTCACTATTAGCCAACCAGGTTTAGCCAAGACTGTGAGGTCAAAACCTTAACCAACTGGGTGAGACCCAGTCATAGGGACTGCGATAGGGGATAAAAGACCAGACAGACCTCCCGCCCATGCACTTGCTTGATAACTAGACCTACAGCTTGCTCCCTCTTTGCAAAGAGAAAATTTGCCTTGCCGAGATAAAACTTTTCAGGCTACTGAGTCTTTATTGTCGACATCAAGCATATCTCCAATAATTTGGGGGCACTTGTTCGGGATCCCCATTCCCCTCGGGAAGGGGCTCTGGTCTTCTCCCCTGAGGGAAACATGTCCTGCTGCCTGGTTGAAGCAGCTCTTGGATGGAGGTAACCAGAGCCTCCCAGGGTAACGAATGAACCCGAACTCTCAGCAATGCGGGTAAACAGGCTTGACTGCAGCACTGCAAACACTGCAGCGATCAGGCAACTCCGTGCATGGGCCAAGTAAGAAACATCATGGAGGTGACAAAGCATTCCTTGATGATCAGGAAATTCTGGAAGCTGAACGTGTGCTTGAGATGTGCCAGGTGGCATGTGGCGAATGTGGAGTCTTGATCCAGGGCTCCATGGCACTACAGCTAAAAGTGGTATTGAACTCATTTTGAGTTTGATCCTGGCCGGGGTTCTATGCCGATACACCAAAGCTAAGAGGCACCCAAGTTTCCACAAGGGAAGTGGCCAGAAATGGACAAAATATAAGGTGAGGAATGCAAGAAATCCCCAGTACGGAGGGGGATGGAGTATCTGAAAAACAGCCAGGTAACTGGGTAGTAAGAATGGTAAAAAGAGCTCTCAAAAAATTAAGAGGAATAAAGATAAAATTCCCCCTGATAGTCCTTTGGGGCTAATGTTAAAGTACTGGGATGAAAATTCTAAACAAAGGATAAAAACAAACAACAAGTGGTAAAATACTGTTGCTTTATTTGAACACAGGAAAACCCATGTTGAAGCCCTCTGTTCTCTGGTCTAAATTTGGCTCTCACAAGAATTGGGTTTGTGAACTTTTGATAACCTATGTGAATGACAAAAGCCCGGTCTCTCGGAAAGAGATTGACTATGCATTATGTTGGAAGCAGGGTCCCGCTGTTTTGTGCCCTCTCCAGGCCAATAATT
The DNA here is from genome assembly GCA_007922755.1 of Pedetes capensis. NCBI lineage: Eukaryota > Metazoa > Chordata > Mammalia > Rodentia > Pedetidae > Pedetes > Pedetes capensis. Next base: position 139,046 of record VMDO01000114.1, read on the forward strand.
TTCAAGAGGAAGCTAAAAAGGAGCCTCTAGGGGGCACCCCTGCTCCTTGAGACCCTCTGTCTTTCCTTACCCCTGCTCACAACTGTGTTCATCCCCAACCTCAGCCCCAGGTGTCCCCAAACCTAAACCCCTATCCCTCCCTAGTTGAAGCCCCCTGCTCTGCCTCAATAAGATATCCAACCTTGAAATGATTAAAAGGGACCTGGCTCAATGTCAGAGACATACAGAATTTCCCTTTTCTCCCTGGCCCAAAGGTGAACCATGGCCCAACCTCTTCTCCCCCTTAGGGAAGTCCCGTTAAGGGGAGAAAGAATTGGATTTGTAAACACCCACTTAACCACTTCTGAGGTCCAAAACCTAAAGAAGGAATTAAAGTCACTCCTTGATGACCCATATGGGGTGGCAGATTAAGTAAACCAATTATTGGGCCCTCAACTATATACATGAGCAGAATTCATGTCCACTCTGGGAATTCTCTTCTCTGGAGAAGAGAGGCCCATGATCTGCAGAGGCGCGATGGAGGCTTGGGAACAAGATCATCCTGAGGGCCTGGAGGTCCCAAAGACCGAAACAAATTCCCAAATGAGAACCGCCTGGGACAACAATACTCCAGTTCATAGGGGCCCCATGAGACACCGCCAGGAAATGATAATTCAAGGGAGTAGAGAGTCTGTTCCTGGTTCCAAAATGTTCCCAAGGCATTTGGTATAAAGCGGGAGAAAGATAAGGGACAACCATGTTTGTGAATAGGTTAACAGACCAAGTACAAAGGTATGTTGGGCTTGCTTTGGAGCCTCCTTTAGGACAAGGAATATTGAAGGACAAAGATCAATTTCTTAGAAACTATACACTCTACCTGCCATCTCCTCTGCTCTCTCCCAGAAAACAGGGTGTTCTGGCACACGTGCCTCCCCTTGAGTTTTCAGTACACCACGCCGTCCAGGTGACTAGCCAGCCAGGTGACTACGTCCTGATCAAGAGCTGGGAGGAGGAAAACACTGGAGCCTGCCTGGGAAGGGAGGGACCCTTCTCTGTGCTCCTCACCATGGAGACTGCTGTTCGCACTGCTGAGAGAGGGGGGACACATCATACTTGGATTAAAAAGGCTGATTCTGCCGGGCATGGTGGTGCACTCCTATAATCCCAGCGGCTCGGGAGGTGGAGGCAGGAGGATCGCAAGTTTGAGACCAGGGGCAGTCTGCGTAACTTAGTGAGACCCTGCCTCAAAGTAAAAAAAAAAAAAAAAAAAAAATGGGCTGGAGGTGCAGCTCAGTGGTCCAGCACTTGCAGAGCATGCAAGGGCCAGGCCCTGGGTTCAGCCCCAAGTACCGCAAAAAACAAAACAAAACAAAAGGCTGATTCTATGCCTCAAGAAAAATGGACAATCTCCCCTGCCAAATTAACCTTCAGAAAAGTTTAAAATGTAATGTATGTTTAAAAAGGTTTAAAAAATACCTCTTCTTATTTTCTCCCCCTGCTGGGATTTAGCTCAGTTGGTAGAGCGCTGCACTGCAGTCTCTGAGGTCCCGAGTTCAATTCCCAGCACCGCAAAAATGGGAGAAGGACCTGGCAATCCACTCCCAGGGTAATCCCGACACAGTCAGCCATTGAAAATCGCTATGAGTCGGATACCGACTCGACGGCACCTAACAACAACAACAACAACAATTTTCTCCCCCAACCCCAATACCGTAAGCTACTTTGTTATCAAGGTGACCAGTTCATTCTTTCCTCAGACCATCAGCTTCCATGGCAGGCCTAAGTTCTCAGTGATACTGTCTGTGCTGGAAACAGAAGTCCAGGCAGGAAGTGGCCAGGGGCCCTTTAAGCCCAGCCTCACTCTGTCAGGCTGTTACTATGTATGGGACCAACTTCCTTAGCAACCACCTGGCCTCTTAAAGGGGACTTGGAGCAGTGGTTGCCATTAGCCATGGCTCCCAAAATCAAGGCAGGCAAGGGAGGCAAGGAGCCTGAAGGCAAAAAGAAGAAAGGGAGCAAGAAAGACCCTAACATCGGCAAGACCGCAGAAGTGCCCTCCGGGGAGGAGATGCGAGAGTTCTACCTCGCCCAGATCCGAGACCTGGAGGACAGGCTGGCACGGTGGGTGGCGGGGAGGCTGGTGCTGCCCGGTCAGAGGCCCTAGACCTGTGTTCTGGCCTCCTGCGGGATGGCTAGACCCCATCCCTGCCCCTGGCCTCAGTTTCCTTGTGGGTAATTTGGTAACATCAGGAGTGAAGACTTCGAGGGTAAACAGGATACCCCACCCCTTCCTGGCTCCAGGTGCCCCACAACTAGCTGCTAACTAGCAGCTCCCACCCTCCTCCTGCCTAACTCCAGCCCCGAGGGATCAGGTGCTTTATAAAAGGGGAGACTTAGGGGCAGTGGCCTCTGCCTGTAATCCCAGCGACTGTGACTCTGGAGGCAGAGGCTGGAGGATCGCACATTTGAGGCCAGAGGCGGCCTGCACAATTTAGCGAGACCCTGTCTTAATCTAAAAAATAAAAAAGGGGCTGGAGGTTCAACTCAGTGGCAGAGCACTTGCAAAGTATGTGTGAGGCCCTAGGTTCAGCCCTCCAGTATCACAAATAAATACATAACAAAAAAATAAATACACAAAAAAAATACAAAAAATACATTTAAAAAAAAATAAGCAGAGTTTCATCAGTGAGCCATTTCGAAACAGCAGCCCCCTGGCAGCCCTGTGGGTCACTCATCTGTCCCTCTGTTTCCTGGAAGAGGTGCTTATGCCACCCTGGGCTTACCTGGCTAAGTCCCAGCTGTTCCTCCACGCTGGGCCTCAGTTTCCCCAAGTGTAAATGAGAAAGGTTGATAGCCCCTCCAATGTGACATTCTTTTTCTCGGGGCCTCACACATCCCAGGCAAGCCCTCTACCACTGAGCCGCATCCCCAGCCCCTTTTTTATTTTTTATTCTGAAACAAGGTCTCATTAAGTTGTACAGGCTTCCTCTGGCTTCGAGCTCACGATCCTACTGTCTCAGCCTCTTGAGTTGCTGGGACTACAGGCACATGCATATAAAGAAAGGTAAAAAAGACATTGGCCAAAGGTCACACTGGGTATAAAAGACACCACCCAAATTTTTTACAGTCAGACATTGAAAACCCTATGAGGGTCGCTATGAGTCAGATACCGACTCGACAGCACCTAACAACAACAATGACAATCTAACCAGAAAAATGATGGGCAAGTGAGCCTATCTCTAAATGAAGGGTTGGAAGCTAAGGTCAATGCCACCGGTCAGAGGGCACCCTGGGAGATGAGGCTGGACTCAGACCATGAGGAACTTCAAATAGCGCTTTGTGGCCCAGCTGCACTGGAGGCCTGGCTTGCCCAGCTTGCCCCGCCCCTGGTCCAGGTACCAGCGGAAGTGGGATGAACTGGCCGTGCAGGAGAAGCTGTTCCGCCAGGAGTTTGACCAGCTGACCAACAACAAGAAAGAGATCGTGGCCTTCCTCAAGCGCACGCTCAACCAGAGGGTGGATGAGATCACAGACCTCAACGAGCAGCTGCAGAACCTGCAGCTGGCCAAGGAGATGGAGAAGGACGCCTTCGAGGCTCAGCTGGCCCAGGTGCGCCACGAGTTCCAGGAGACCAAGGACCAGCTCACCACGGAGAACATCGTCCTTGGTGAGGAGGGGATTGGCCAGTGAGCCTGCACGCATGCGCCGCTGATGCAGGTGACACAGCGCTCAAATCCCAGCTCTACCACGAGCTGTGTGTGGCCTGGGGCAAGCACCTCTCTGTGACCCTCAGTTTCCTTACCTGGGAAAAGGGGATAACCCAGCTACCTTAAGTAAAGCCAGTGTGGTGGCGCGTGCGTGTAACCCCAGCAACTCAGGAGGCGGAAGCAGGAGGATCGCAGGATTGAGGCCACAGGCAACCTGTATAACTTAGCGAGACCCTGTCTCAATTTAAAAAATAAAAATAAAAAGGGGATGAAAATGCAACGCAGTGGCAGAGCACTTGCAAAATATGCATGGAGGCCCCGGGTTCAGCGCCCCAATACTGCAAAAAACCAAACCAAACTGCGACTTTAGGTAAGAGCAGACAGGTGCTGCTGTGAACACGGCATCTTCTTTCACTGTTGCACAATCCTATGCGGTCAGAATCGTTATCCCCTTTCCCCAGTTTGTAGATGAGGAAGTGGTTCAAAAAGGAGCAGTCTGCCCAAGGTCACCCCGATGCCAGGGCATGCTGTGAGGCCCAAAGGACAGTTTGAGTGACCAGCCCAGAGGTGTCCAAGTTTCAGCAGCTGTTATAATGGAGAACAGTATCCTGGGGGACTTCCTGGTAGAGGTGGAAGCTGAACAAGGCTTTATAAGATTAGCAGAGGGCAGGTGGGCCAGCCCGGCTGGAGTGGGAAGCGCTGGGGGGACAGGACATAGGCAGGAAGGTGGAGCCCTGGGGGTGGGGGCAGCCCCTTAGCAGGCCTATGTCCTCGGGGGAGCAGGAGGGAAGTTGGCAGCCCTGGAGGAGTTCCGGCTGCAGAAAGAGGAGCTCTCTGAGAGGTTCGGGACGCTGGAGGACCAGCTGCACAAGCAAGAGAGCGACTACAAGGACTACATCTACAACCTGGAGAAGAAGTCGGTGCTGGACAAGGACAGGTGGGCGGGCCCCTTGCCCTGCTGGGACCACACTGCCCTCTGCTCCTAATGGGAGGGACTGAGCTGGGTCATTGACTCCCCAGCCTCTGCTTCCCAGAACCCCGGCTGGGACCTGTGGAGGTGGGGGGAGGGAGGAAGCCCTCAGCTCCAGCCCTCGGGCGGCCATGGAAGAAACCCTGCACTTTCCGTGCCACTTTCTGCGACGTCAATGCTATTTATTTGGTAGGTAATAACATGTTGCGATGGTTCAATTCCAAAGGCCCAGACAATCGGCAGGGAAAGTCCTTTGGCTCAAGCCTGGAGGTGTTGAATGGCTGTGGGGGCTCTGGGGGCCCCCACAGAGGAAGCGAGTGGCAGGGCTTGTGCCCATTGGCCTGAGCCCCTTCCACTCCCACCATCCCCACCAGACTGAAGAAGGAGATCATCCAGCGGGTGAACCTGGTGGCCACCGAGTTCCGCAAGGTCGCCACCAGCCAGATGTGGGAGACGACGAGGCGGGCCATCCTGGAGAACAACAGTGTGACCCTGAAGCTGGCCAAGGTGTCCCAGCAAGGCAAGCAGCTGCTCCAGGAGAATGAGCAGCTCAAGGGCAGCCAGGACAAGCTGTACAAGCAGCTGGAGCTGCTGGAGAACACCCAGAAGGTCATGGCCAGGAACAGCAGAGGCCACCAGAAGGTGCGGGAGGCAGGAGGGAACCCCGTGCGCTCTACAACTCCCACAGCTTGAAGTGGAGGTCACAGCTGCCTGGCTGCTGCCCAGAGGTGGCGGGGGCCTCTCTGTCCATAGGGATGAGCCGTGGCTGTGTCTCAAGCTGGGGAGGGGCGGGGCAAGCTGGGGTCCCGCGGTAGGCCTGGGCCACGGCCACCTGCCCGCTCCTGCAGATCATCCTCATGCTGACGGAGAAGTGCCGCGAACAGCAGCAGGGCTCGGCGGAGGCCCAGCAGCTGCGCCTCCTGTTGACCCAGCTGGAGGACAACTTCCTGCAACTGCAGACGGACAGCCAGGCCCTGAGGTGCGCCTTGACTTCCCCTCTCTAGAGGGGCTCAGGCCTGGGGTGGGGTGGGCTAGAGAGAAAAGACAGGGCCCAGGGGAGGCCAGCCCCAGCCTGGGGATGGGGGCAGGCTGTTGCCTCACTGTGTCCTGGCCCAGGAGCCAGAGAGACCAGCTGGAGCAGCAGCTGGAGGAGCAGAAGAGCAAGGTGCAGCGGCTACAGCAGACGCTGAGTGAGGAGCAGGAGCTTCGCGCCAGCCGGGAGGTGGTTTTGGCCCAGGCCTGGGCCTTCCTGCGGGAGATTCTGCAGGTGGGCAGGAAGGGGGAGGCTGCAGGAGGGGAGCGGGCCAAGGAAGAGGCTCCTCCTTCCCCTGAGAGACCCCTGGCCAGGTTGCCAATTTCTTTCTTTCTTTTTTTTTTTTTTTTTGTGGTACTGGGGGTTGATCCCAGGGCCTCTCGCCTTCATGCTTTGCAAGTGCTGGACCACTGAGCTGCACCCCCAGCCCTTTTATTTTTTTTTTGCTTACTTCCTGAGACAGGGTCTCACTAAGTTACATAGACTTCCTCTAGTCTCGAACTTGCAATCCTCCTGTCTCCGCCTCCCAAGCTGCTGGGATTACAGACATGTGCCACCACGCCCAGCTCAGTTTGCCAATTTCTGATGCTCATCCTGAAAGATCCCTCTGAGGCCTCCAAATTGCCAAATGCCTTCTCTGGGGCTCTGGAAGGCTTCGGGCCCCGCTTGCGTATCGGAGAATGGGTGTCCCACCTTAACCAGGGGACCTGAAGAAGACAGACACGGGGGCCACGATGGGCCTGGTCTCACCTCCAGTTCTCCTGGCAGTTGCAACCAGAGGAAGAGAGCAGCGACGCGGATATCGCGTTCCAGCTGAAGCGCAAGGAGCTGCTGCAGCAACTGCTGGCTCTGCTCAGCTCCGTCGTGGTCCCGAGACCCCAGCTGACGGCGTGTCCCCACAGGGAGAACCAACCCCACAGCCCAACCAAGGAGAGGTGAGCAGCTGGTCCCAGGTGGCCTCAGAAGAGACAGCCACGGGACCCATCTGGGGCCATCCTCGGCTGACTCTCCGAGGTCTCTCTGAACCTCAGTCTCCTCTTCTGTGAGATGGAGGTGGTGACCCCGGCCTCTCCCCGCAGCCAGCCCAGCACCCAGCCGATCAGCGCGGCGTCTGTGCTGCAGCAGCTGTCTGGCTTCATGATCTATCAGCCAGGGGATCTAGGTCTGGTACCTCGCCGGGCCCACATCCCCCCCAACCCGAAGGACGTCAGGCTGCTCTCCTACGTCACCCGCATGGGGACCATAAAGGGACACAGCATCCCTGAGGTGAGGGCCCTGAGAAAGCAAGGGGGCAGCCAGCCCTGGGTGCAAACTGTAGCTCTGCCAGGCTGCACCCATGATGGCCTTAGGGATATGGGGTGAAGTCTCTGAGCCTCCCCATCTGTCAAATGGGCGGCAGAAAGCTATAGCAGGGCCTCAGTGGGCTAAGGCGTGCCAACGGACGCCTTGGGGAGGGGACTTGCTGGACGCTGGTGTCCCCACCCCACTGGGAAGGGAAGGGTAGGGTTCCCCTGAGGAGGCCTCAGATTTCAAGCTGGCATCTTTAATCTTACAGATCCACTCCTCTGGCGCTCTAAAAAGCCTCAAAAGGTTTAGCCTTCCTAAAGTTTTCCTGCATCCCAAGTAGCTCTCGGAGAGAAGACCAAGCCCCTACCCTAGAAATGGACTGTTCTAGCCGTACGTAGTCCTGCTCTGGAATCTGCACGTGGCCTGGAGCAGTCCAGAGAAGAGCTATATAAAGAGTCGATACCACAGGGGGCCGTGGCAGCTCTGTGACTGTGGCTGGGTTAGTGGGCGCTGCCATCAGACAGGCAGCCACGTCCACTGGGGTCAGGGGCCTGACGAGGGCTCCTGGCTTCGAGCTCGGATATGGTCCAGGAGCAGGTCAGTGGCCCGATCCAGCAGTGGGGGTAGCAATTCCTGCTCCTCAGGGGAGAAGCAGCCCAGGACATGGGCCTCCACTGCACTGGGATGTGTCGGGCGTCCGATGCCCACCCGCAACCTCGGCATTGCCTGTGGGGAAGCAGGAAGCTCGGGTGAGGCGTGTTGGGGGTCCTACGCCGGCCGCCCCCTCCCCCTGTTCAGGACAGAAGGGCAGACTCACACTGGAGTTGAGACAGCTAATGCAGGAACGGACTCCATTGTGGCCCCTTCAAGGGATACGGAGGGGCGGTTAGTGCTTCCCTGTCCCAGCCTCCACTCACCCCTCCCTGTCCAGGCTGCTTCAGAGCAGCCCAGCAGCCCAGGGGAGAAAGGGGTCAGGAGCCTATTCCACCCCAGCTGGGAGGCCAGCAGCCCTCCCCTCCAGGAGCAATGTGGGGCCTCACCTGGCACTGCCTCCCAGCTTCAGAGCCAGCTTCCCCAGGGGTTTGTCGAGCTCATCGTGAACCAGGTAGACCTCCTCAGCAGTGAGCCCGAACAGCTCCGCTTGGCGCAGGGAAACAGTGACACTGGTTACTGCCCATCTGCCCAGCGGAGCATTGTCTCGGCTCCCCTAGGAGGGGCCGCAATGAACCCCAGTTCACATATAAAGAAACCGGTTTCCAAAGTACCCCAAATCGCATATGATTTGGAGCTCAACAGGCAACAGGCACTTGCCACGGCCAGAGCCCCCTCTTTGGCCCTGCGCCCCCGGCCAGCCCACTCTCAGAGCCCTCAACTCACCGGCCTGGGCCACGCTGCGCCCGTTGGCATTCATGAGCCGCCGCGGCCGGAGCAAGACCAGCTGGGCATCCCCGAGAGGGGCCAGGGCGAGGTCGGCGACACAGCGCCGATCGCGCGCCCAGCTCTCCGCCACTCCCAGACGCCGCGCCAGCTGCCCCAGCACCGCCATACCCACGCTGTGCCGCGTGCCGGGCAATCCGGGGTTCCCCAGGCCAGCCACCTGCGGGCAGCACCAGGGAAACTGAGGCTAGACAACTCTCATCGCCCCAGACTGCAGCGTCCCCTGGGATCCAAAGCAGGGGAGGAGAGTCGGAGAGCAGGGCCGGAATGGGGAAAGGGTGCAAAGGGGCCCTGGAGCCCCCGGAGGTTCTGGAAGGCTGGACGAGCACGGCGCCTCGGGGTAGGCGTGGATCTCCTAAAAGTTTGGAACCAGTGAGTATTGGACCCATTCATTTGAAAACTGAGAGAAGGAATTTGGGGGATTTCACCCAGGAGACGATAGCAGAAACGAAGGTAGGGCCACGGAGCCCCCACGTGGCCGCCCACACCCTACTCACCAGCCACCGCTTCCCCCGGAACCGAGGCTCCAAAACGCACCGGCTCATGGCCCGCCTAGGCCACAGCCCAGAGCGCAAAAGAACAAACCGCGACATGCTGCCCCATTCAGAGCCAAGATCCCGCCCCCTGACGTCACGGGGCCCTCGACCAATCGCATCGCCATCTGTCAAGGGGCGTCCAATCCTGGACGGACTGTGCGGCCGCCATGCTTCTGAGGGGCGGAAGTGGCCGGGGCGGGGCAGGTGGTGGCCCATCGGGTTGCGCGGCGTGGCGTCATCAAATTCCTGTGTGATTTCTGGGGCGCCCTTGGGAGGCCCTTGTTTGGGAGGCAAGAGCCCAATTATGCCCCTCGCTGTGACCCTGCCTCGCTGCAGAAATCCGGCAGGTTCGTTCCCTGCCGTAGGCCTTGGCATCCCGAGCTAATAAAAGTTTTGTAGCCACCATTGCATCCGGGGGCGTGGGCAAGGGGGCGGAGCTTGGGGGCGTCCTGGAGCTGGTGCTTAGCAACGCCCGAGGCCGAGGCAACAGGCTGGGCGCAGGCGGGAGGTCGGCCTGGAAGGGGCCTCATGACAGATTTGGGCGAGGTGCGGGCTGGAGACAAGGCCAAGCCAAAGCAGAGGGCAGGGCAGAGAGACCAGAGCTGAGTTCGCAGAAAAATCTTGAAGTACTGCCGAGGCAGGGCCTGCTAAGTCCAATTCATGGAGCTCCTGACCAATGACTCCCCACTTATGGATGTGGGGAGCGGAGGGGTGGCCAGAGCTTACAGCCAGGCTGAGAAAGCGTTGGCCCATAAGGGGACGAAAGAAGAGGAGGGAGCCGAGGGATTTTGAGGAAGTGGAACAGATAGGACTCGAGGGCTGATGAGACATGGGTCTCTCTGGCTCCCGTGGTTGGTGGGGAAAGTGACTCCACCGAGGGAGGAGAGCCTGGGGAAGAAGTCAGGTGAGGTGCTGGATTGCCTGCTGGGCGTGAGGGCCCCACAGATATCCAGGGGGCTGTGGAGACCCCAAGGCTTGTGACTTGGAGCAGGGTCTGTGCTGAGGACCTTAGAGCTGTGGGTGTCGGGAGCAGGAGCGAGGAGCTGGCAAAGGCCAGGAGGAGAGCAGAGGGTGGTGTGAGTGTGAGGACCCCGATTCCTGGCCTTGACCACAGGACTGCAGAGAGACATAGGATGCAACATCTCAAAGGGGAATGGGGCTGGGGGGCCTCAGTACTCCATACTGGGGTGTGCCTGCTACCAAGGCTCATTTCCACACTCCTCCTCCTCCTCCTCATTTCCACCCCCCCATCCCTAGGCAACATGCCTGGGGAGAGGGTGTGAGTGGGGTGGGGTCTTCTCTGCAGCCTGCTCCAGCTTGCTGCCTCCCCATTCTAGGATCCTCTGGAGGTGGACGCTGCCCACTCGCAGAGCATCCCAAAGCCATGGGTGATTCCAGCCCCAAAGGGGAACGAGAAGCGCATCTTTGGGACCAGCCTGGTGTTCTATGACTGTGATGATGTAAAGCCAAAGCCCATAGGGTTGACAGTGCCTCTCAAAGTCAGAGAGTAGTGAGTGACTGCCTTGTCCCAGGGTCCCAGGTTTCTTCCCTACACAGCCACTAACACGTGCAAACTCGAGGCAGGTCCCGTCTCTCTCTGGGCCTCAGAGAGCTCCACTATGGAATGGGGTTCTCAGCCTGGATGAGCCCCAAGAATGCCAGCCTGCCCTCCCTGGTCCTGACTGCTCCCCTACCCCCTCCACTCCATGTGCCTCTTCCCACCTGCCTCACTCCCAGCCCCAGCCTTATGCCCTGGGCTGGTCCAAAGGCAAGGCCAGCTCCCCTGCCTGTACTGCCCTGACCCCGTAGCTATCAGCAAGGTCATCGATGCCTGGAGCAAGAGGACTGGGAGATGGCCGTGTTATTCTTCTCCAGAGCCCTCCACTTGGACCCTAAGCTGGTGAGAGGAGGGGCTGGGCGGGCGTGGGCAGCTGAGGGCACATAATCTGCCTCTCCCTCATGGTCCCACCTGCTGGGCCCCTCCACTCAGGACCACCAAGTCTCTGTTTGCAGCTTAGGGATAGGGAGTCCTCCCCCTCACGTGAGGGGTGGGTGGATGATGGGGAGAGGACAGCAGCCTAGGTCCCCTCGCCTCCAGGTGGACTTCTACGCCTTGCGGGCCGAAGCCTTCATCCAGCTCTGTGACTTCTCCTCGGCCGTCCAGAACCTGCGTAGGGCCTACTCCTCCAAGCCAGACAACAGCAAGTACCTGGAGCGGCTCACCTTCGTCCTTTACCTCCAGGTGCCTGGGCTGCCCCGGGGCCTAGAGGGGGCCAGCTGGCTCGCGCTCCAGCTATAGGGGGCTCATTGTGCTCCTGGGCCCATCTCTGTGTCCTTGAGCCCTTCCGGTCCCTGTGTCTGTGTTCCTACCTGCTGCCCCTCTTACCTCCCAAGCTGGTTCACTACCAGCATGGGTGAGGTTTTGCAGCAGCGTCCAATAGAAATTCCTGTAATAATGACAATGTCCAGTAGTATTGCCACCAGCCACGCTGAGCCCTTGAAACATGGCACAGGTTGAGCCAGGTGTGGTGGCGCACATCTGTAATCCCAGTGGCTCGGGAGGCAGAGGCAGGAGGATTGCAAGTTTGAGACCAGAGGCAGTCTGTGTTACTTAGCAAGACCCTGTCTCAAAAAAAGTAAAAGAAACTGGGATGGGGGCACAGCTCAGTGGTCCAGCACTTGCAGAGCGTGAAAGCACAAGGCCCTGGGTTCAACCCCCAGTACCAAAAAAAAAAAAAAAAAAGAAAAAGAAAAAGAAAAGAAAAGAAAAGAAAGAAATATGGCACATGTGACCAAGAGACTGAATTTTAAATTTTACTTGGGGTAGAGTGGAGTTCAGTGGTAGAGCACTTGCTGCATGAAGCCCTGAGTGTGATCTCCAGCACTGCAATCCACCAACCAATCAATCAATAAGTAAATAAATGAATTGAATTGAATTGAACTTTGTATACCCATGTGTAGTTGGTGGCTATTATAGAGGACAGCATAGTTCTAGAGCAGAGAGGCTGTCAGCACTAATAAGGTAATGAGTGACCTCATTTGCAGTTCAAAATAAAATTCGAAAGTCGAACATCCAACTATAAAATACCAAGGAAGTACTGATTTTTTTTTTCCATTCTTTTTTTTTTTTTTTTTTTTGGTACTGGGGGTTGAACCCAGGGCCTCGCGCTTGCATGCTTTCCAAGTGCTGGACCACTGAGCTGCACTCCCAGTCCTTTTTTTTTTTTTTTTAACTCTTTGAGACAAGGTTTCACTAAGTTATGCAGACTGCCTCTGGTCTCAAACTTGCGATCCTCCTGCCTCCACCTCCAGAACAGCTGGGATTATAGGCGTGCGCCACCGCCCCCAGCCTTTTCCATTCTGATAACTTAGATTTTTGTTTGTTTGTTGTTTTGAGACAGGAGCCCACTGTGTAGCCCAGACTAGCCTGAAACTTGCAATCCTCCTGCCTCAGCTTCCTGAGTGCTCAGCTTACACGGGGTCACCAACACCACGCCCAGCTTGATATCTTTTTTTAAAGGCCCCAAATTATTCAATTCTTAAAAAGAAGCATTTGGGGCACCCAAACTTTGTGCTTAATCTGTTTGTTGAGGGCCTGTGTCGTACAGAGTCACTCCCTGTGTGGCCTTCAGAAAGTCACTTCACCTCTCTGATCCTCTTCCTCCATCCACAAGGGGCATGTTCACCAGGGCCAGAGAGGTGACAGGTTGAGATTCTTAGCCCAGGACTCCACACTGGTACCACCAGCTATGCTACTCTTGTCGGCCTTCGGGACTTCTCTCTTTCTGGGTCTCCGGATTGCTGTCTCCTGCCAACTCTGTTTGGCCATTTCTGACTGTTCTTTCCATTTCTGTCTCTGTGTCTGTGTGTCTCTTACAGTCTCTCTCAGGTCTAAAAGGCTTTGTCCCTGTCTCTTGTCATCCTCCCCTTCTGTTCCAGTATTGCCCTCTGCCAACTGGTGGGTCACAAGCAGAGTCTGCTGTCCTTTGTGTCCCCAGGGCCAATGCCTGTATGAGCAATGTGACTTCCAGGACGCCCTGAATGTCTTCTTACAGGGCTCTGAGCTCCAGCCCCAGAAACCCTGCTTCCGGTACCGATGGTGAGTGCCTTGGCGCGCTCCCTTTCTCGCAGCCCCCCTTCCTTCCTGTCTTCAGAGCCAGCACCGCTTATCCTCTGCCCTCAGCATGGCCTGCCTGCTGGCCCTCAAACGCCACCAGGACTGCCTCTCCCTCATCACCAAGGAGCTGAAGCAAGACCTGACCAACCCTGACATCTACATCCTCAGGGCCAGGATCTACAATTTCTTCCAGAAGGTATGGC
>VMDO01000114.1:152414-259128 GCA_007922755.1 Pedetes capensis
AAAAAAAAAAAAAAAAAAAAAAAAAAAAAAGGGCTGGGGGTACAGCTCAGTGGTCCAGCATTTGCAGAGCATGCAAGTGCAAGGCCCTGGGTTCAACCCCCAGTACCAAAAAAAAAAAAAAAAAAAAAAATTATAGGAGGAGCAAGGCCATCAGCTAGCCCAGGAGCCCCATCCCCACAGGCCCCGGGGAACGCCCTTTCCAGGGAGACCAGGCCCCACTGCTTGGGGCAAAGGAGGGGTGCTGGGCAGGGTGAGCCATGCAGGGGACAGCAGAAGCTTCCAGAGGGTGCTCCTGGGCAGTGGGCTTAGGAAGCCGTTTGTTTCCAGCTTTGGAGAGGGCAGCCCTGGGGGCAGAGGGCATGGGGGGGAGCCTGGGCACCCCTGAACCAAACTGAGTGCGAGCCTCTGCGGGGCAAACTTGAGGGAAAGGAAAGGGAGGCACTGGGACAGCATCCAGAGCTGCTTGGGCCTGGGTGATGGACAGGGAGGGCCAGGTGGGACCAGCTCACCTTACTTCACTAGGGGGAGTGGCAGGGGGGGGTGCTGGAGGTAGGGGCGCTGCCCTTTGGGAGCTGCCATCCAGGGCATCCTGCTTTCTGGCTTGGCCAAGGGGCTGGGCTTGCATGTCCCACGGGTGACTCAGTGGGAGCGTCTCCTTCAAAGGATGAGCCTGGAACTCATTGCCAGTTAGTGTGGGCAGCCTCCACGCCAGCCGCCCCCATCAGAGCACTGCCCATGGCTGCCCTCAGGGCTCCCTGGAACCCTCTGAGGTAGGCTGATGGAGGAACAGCCCAGGCTGGCCTCGCCTGGGATCCCCAGCCACTTCTGCATGCCCCGGCCCCAATTACCCTGTAGGGTAGTTGCTCAAACTGTTTGTTGACTGACCCACTGACCTGCACACCCAGTGGAAGGTATTTGCCTGGGGATGTTTGCTTCTCCTGCCCAGGCCTGACTCTGTTTTTCAGTGGCATTGTCTTGAGTTTGGAGGTCGGGGAGTGGGGGAAGGAGGCAGGGGAAGATAGGAAGGACAAAATAGTCACAATCGGGAGGTCACACTCCCCTCTGCCTCAGATGAGCCTCACGGGACTGCTGCAGGGAGGCTGATGGGCACAAACCATGGAGGCCAAATGGCCAATGGCTCACGTGAAGTCGCACCTGGAGAGGGGCCAGCAGCATGGCTGGATGAGATTTTCCCACAATGCTTCCTGCCTCAATCAAGAGGCAGAAAAGGAGCTGGGCAAGGTGGCGCATGCCTGTAATCCCAGCGGCTCGGGAGGTGGAGGCAGGAGGATCACAAGTTCAAGACCAGAGGCCGTCTTCATAACTTAGGGAGACCCTGTCTCAAAAAGTAAAAAAATGGGCTGAGGGTGCAGCTCAGTCGTCCAGCATTTGCAGAACATGCAAGCATGAGGCCCTGGGTTCAACCCCCAGTACTGCAAAAAAAAAAAAAAAAAAAAAGCAGAAAAGGTGGGACGGTGAGGTGGGGGACACCGAGGAGGGATGGCATGAGGCCAGCTTGTCACCTGGAGGCACACCGCCTCCCTTACTCCTGCGGAGGAGGACAGGGTCATCTCACCCTACCGAGCCCCTGATGCTGTCCCGCCCCTGCAGCCCGACCTCTGCTATCGGGACCTGCGCAGCGCCCTGCTGTTGGATCCCAAGCACCGGCAGGCCAAAGTGCTGCTCCAGATGATGGTGGACCAGGCCAATCAGGCCCGCCAAGACGCCGCCATCCTGGCCGTGCAGGGCAAGCTGCAGCACTCACTGCAGCGCATCAACTGCGCCATTGAGAACAACCCTCTGGACCCCAGCCTCTTCCTCTTCCGGTACTGGGGGGAGGGAGGTGCTGGGTCTGCGTCCCAGACCTGCTGTGTGGTCTCATGAGACCCCCTGACCCTCTGCAGGCCTCAGTCTCCTCATCAAGCCACTCAGAATCTTTCCTGGTTTCTTACTGGGAGCCACAGCAGTGTGAAGATGGCCTCTGTCGCTGCTTCCCAGCTATCCCAGGAATCCCAGAAACCCAGGCCTGCTGAGCCGGTCAGGGGAGGGTCAGGCCAGCCAGGGGACGGGGGATGAGACTGGAGGTTGACTCTGCTCCCCCAAGGATGCAGGGCCACTTGCCCTCTGTGAGCCTTCGTTTTCTCATCTAATTAGTGTGGTGAAATGTCTGTCGCATGGACAGAAAGGCCTCAACTTGGAGGCTGGCACACACCTGGCTCCCCAAAAGAGACAAGCTATTCATTAATTCATTTATTTTTGCGGTTCTTGGGGTTGAACTCGGGGCTTCATAACATCCTTTGAGTCAGGGTCTCACTAAGTTACGCAGGCTGCCTCTAGCCTCGAACCTACTATCCTCCTGCCTTGGCCTCCAGAGTCCCTGGGATTACAGGCATGAGCCACCGTGCCTGGCCTGTTATTCTTTTCTTTTCTTTTTTTTTCTTTGCAGTACTGGAGGTTGAACCTAGGGCCTCGTGCCTGCATGCTTTGCAAATGCTGGACCACTCAGCTGCCCTCCCGCCTCCCCCCCCCCTTTTTGTTTACTTTTTGAGACAGGGTCTTGCTAAGTTACGCAGATTACCTCTAGTCTCGAATTTGCGATCCTCCTGCCTCCGCCTTCCCAGCCACTGGGATTACAGGTGTGCACCACCATGCACGGTGCCTCCTGGCCTGCTATTCTTGAGAAGTAAAAAATGACCAGTGACTAGCAGGTCGTCTGAGTAGCAACCCAGGGCCAACCCCACAGGACAAACCTAGGACATGAGGAAGGGCTCCCCACCACCTTCACAGGTCGTGGGTTAGACGGCCCACAGTGGGCAGTGTCTCACAGTGGGGTTCCCTTGGCCCTCGTGTCCCCTCCCTGTCACCTGCCATGCCCTTCCCCATAGGGGCACCATATACCGACGGCTCCAGGAGTTTGATGCGGCCGTGGAGGACTTCCTGAAGGCGCTGGACATGGTGACCGACGGCCAGCACAGCATCACGCAGCAGGCGCAACGCCAGCTCCTGCTGGCCTACAACGACTTTGCCGTGCATTGCTACACGCACGGCGCCTATCAGGAGGGTGTGCTGCTGCTCAACAAGGCGCTCAAGGATGAGCAGCGCGAGAAGGGCCTCTACATCAACCGAGGCGGTGAGCGGGGCGCCCTGGGAGCACTTCGGGAGGCGGTGGTGCCTCAGCCAAGCTGGCTGCGTCTTCCTGAAACGCTCAGCTCGGGTAGCCGGGTAAAGGGGCCCAGGGTTGCTGAGAGCAGCCCCCGGTGGGTGGGACAGGCTGGGCTGACGCTCCTGAACACTGGGAACTGGGGGCACACTCAGACCCCGCCCTCGGACCCTAGATTGCTTCTTCCAGCTGGGCAACCTGCCCTTTGCGGAGGCGGACTACAAGCAGGCGCTGGCGCTGAGCCCGCAGGACGAGGGCGCCAACATGCGCATGGGCATGCTGCAGGAGAAGATGGGCTTCTGCGAGCAGCAGCGCAGGTGCGGGCGCAGGGGGCGGGAGAGGGGCGTGGAGGGGGCCGTGGAGGGGCGGGGCGGGGCCTCCACGGGCATCACCTGCAGGGCCGAGCTGCTTCTCTCTCAGTTCTGTCTCTTAGAGGTCGATTTTATTTTTCAAGTCTTGACTCCAAATACTTTTCTGCTGGTTATTATGGTAATTGTGCTTGTTAATGAAAAATTTAAATATTCAGTAATATGTGACTCCGAATGTGAGTTACCATTCCAAACCCCACCTCCCAACTCCTCTCCCCTCTAAATATTTCTCCAGATTTTTTCCTAGGCATGCTAACAATTTTACAAAAGTGGAATCGTGCAAAAACGGTGTTCTTGTTTTTCGTCATTTATTTTATTTTATTTTATTTTGCAGTGCTGGGGTCCCTGAACCTAGGGCCTCACTCATACTTTTTCCAAGTGCGGCATCACGGAGCTGTACTCCCAACACTCTTTAAATTTTTACACAGGTTCTTGCTGAGTTAGCCAGGCTGCCCTGGCTTGGAACTCCCAATCCTCCTGCTTCCGCCTTCTGAGTTGCTGGGATTACTGGGCGGTACCAACACGCCCAGCTCTTTTTTGTAGTTGTTTGGCTTTGGTGGGTGGTACTGGGCATAAAACCCAGGGCCTCTGCCCATGCTAGGCAAGGCTTCAACCCTGGAGCAGCAGCCCAGCCCTGCAGCTCTTCTTTAACTTGCTCTTTCACTTCACACACGGGGCTACTTCATTCTCTGGTTTTTTGCACAGTAGTCCATTCTGAGGAGGTACAATTGATTCCTTTAGACAATCTTCTACTGCCGAGTATTCGGGCTGTTTTCAGGTTTTTATTGTAAATAGTGCTGCAGATGGGGGCTGGGATTTGGCTCAGTTGGTAGAGCGCTGCGCTGCAGTCTCTGAGGTCCTGAGTTCAATTCCCAGCACCCCAAAAGTGGGAGAAGGGCCTGGCAATCCACTCCCAAGGCAATCCAGAAACAGTCAGCCATTGAAAACCCTATGAGGGTCGCTATGAGTCGGATACGGACTCGACGGCACCTAACAACAACAACAACAACAACAAATGCTGCAGTGAGCATCCAGGACCTAGGTTTTCATGCATTCATGCTAGTAAAGCCGCAGGTTAGATTGTTGGAGATTAAACTGTCAGGTTAGAGTGTTAACATTTAAAAATTTAGCAGAAAGACAGGTGTAGTGGCACATACCTGTAATCCTAGCACTTGGGAAACTGAGGCAGGAGGTTGACATGAGTTTGAGGCCAGCGTGGTCTACATAGCAAGTTCCAGGCCAGCCTGAGCTACAGAGTGAGACCCTGGCTCAAAACATAAATAAAAATAAAATAATTTTAAAATAAAAATTTAGTAGATATTTTGATATTGTTTTCCAAAATCAGCAAATTTATGTAAACTTCCCCAAGGAAAAGAGCACCTTGATTTCTCCCAGACCTCCTCAGCGTGGGGTCGTCAGACTATTTTTCAATTCTGCTAATCTAATAGGCAAACAAGTAACTTTCTCTCAGATTGTTAACTTTGCATGTTTAAATTGCTATCACAGCCCAGCATCCTTTATGTGTTTACCATTATGGCCTACCTAAATCTTTTGTCTATTTTGCTATTAAGTTCATATCCATTTGAGCCAGGTGCAGTGGTGCACACCTGTAATCCCACCGACTTGGGAGGCAGAGGCAGGAGGATCGCAAGTTTGAGACCAGAGGCAGTCTGTGTAATGTAGTGAGACCCTCTCTGGAAAGGTAACAAACAAACAAACAAACAAAATGGACTAGGGGTGCAGCTCAGTGGTCCAGCACTTGCAAAGCATGCAAGCGCGAGGCCCTGGGTTCAACCCTCCAGTACTGCAAAAAAAATAAGATAAAATTGTTTGCTTTTTTTTTTCCATTGGAGTTCTTCCTAGGGTAAGAGTACTAATTAGTTTATGATCTGCTATCTGTGGAAAATGTATTTGTTGTATGAATCACTGCTTTATTTATTTATTCACATAGCTGGGAATCAAACCTGAGGCCTCACGCTCTACCACAGAGCTATATCCCAGCGCTTATGTGTTACTTTTCTTTGTGGCATTTTTGCTATTCAGTAATTTGGGATTATTTAATCAGATTAAACTTTTTTTTTTCAGTACTGGGGGTTGAAACCAGGGCCTCCTTTGCAAGTGTTGGACCACTGAGCAGCACCCCCAGCCCTTTTTATTTTTATTTTTATTTTTTACTTTTTGAGACAGGGTCTCACTAAGTTATGCAGACTGCCTCTGGTCTCGAATTTGTGATCCTCCTGCCTCCGCCTCCCGAGCTGCTGGGATTACAGGCATGCGCTATTGCGCCCGGCTTAAACTTTTCACTTTTAGCCTCTGGGTTTATGCCAGTCTTAGAAAGGCCTTCCCTCCCCAAGGTCATAGAGATATTCTCCTACACGGAGGGTTTCATACTAGAAGCTAAGTGCTGGCTTCATCAGGGTGTGACTGGGGAGGGGAGGGAGGGATGTGAGGGAGAAGCAGAGACCCCCCGGTTTTCTCCCATCTTTTCAGTGGGGCCCAGGAGCTGCCCCCTCCTCCCAGGCAGCCTGGTTCATGGGAGCCCGGGCCCCACTGCCCCCCACAGGCAGTTCCAGAAGGCAGAGGATCACTTCTCCGTGGCCATTAAGCACAACCCTCAGAGGGCCCAGTACTACCTGTACCGGGCCAAGAGCCGCCAGCTACTGCAGGACGTTTTTGGGGCCCGCCAGGATGTTGCCACTGTGCTGCTCCTGAACCCCAAGCAACCAAAGGTGGGCTTCTGCCAGGCCAGGGGGAGCGGGGGTGGGCTTGAGTCAGCACCCCAGCTGCCCCTCAGTCACTCCTCTCCCTGAAGGAAACCCAGCTTGATGACAAGCTGCAAGTGCAGGCCTTCCGTGACCCTCACAGCCGCCTCGCCACCTCCAAGACCCTGTCTACAGGTGCCGAGAGAGGCAGGGGGCCGCAGTGCTGAGGGCAGACCTGCCTGTGCCCGGCCCATGGCTGGGCTCACCCTCAGGGCTCCCTCTGGAGCTGTCCCTTCCTCCTGCTCCCCCTGGGGTACAAGGGGCAGCTGTTGGGAACCAACTTGCCCAACCGTTCCCCCTTTCTGTGCTGACAGCAGCAGGTAGGCCTCTGCCCCTGTTCCTGCCCACCCCTGACCCTGGCCCCTTCCTGGCAGCTCTTCCCACTGATGACCAACCTCTTCCCGGGCATGTCGGCGGAGGAGGTGCTCAGGACCCAGGTGGCCAACGTGGCCAGGCTGCAGCTGGAACGGCTGGTGGAGAGCCGCCCCCATGCCAGCTGCCCTCCGAGCATCGTGGGGTGAGCTTCTTGGGCCTGGCTGGGGAGTGGCGGGCCCCAGAGCTCCTCTGGCCTAGCTGCCTCCTGGGGCCCTCACTGTCCAGTCTGGGGATGGCAGGTGGCGTCCAGGAGACTGACCGAGGCCTTGGGGACATGGCAGGGTCCTCAGGGAACGCGAGCTGCAGCGCCAGAAGGCCCGGACGCTGCAGCTGTCGTGGAAGAAGGGATGGGCTTCATCCGAGACCTCCAAAGAGCTGGAGGCGACCCCCAAGGTCATGCAGATAAGCACAGAAGGCTCGGGGGAGGAGGCTGAAGCCCCCCGGGGGAAGAAAGCAGAGAAGAAAGCAGAGGTGAGGGGCCCATGCCGCAGCCTGGGACCCTTGGGGTTTTTGGCCCAGGTTGGCTTCTGGGCCTGGCACATTTGCTGTGTGGTGGGATGGTGGGAGCAAGGGGTGCTCCCAGGGGTGAGGGTGTGAGGACTGGGGCCTCAGAGAGGGGCGTCCCATGCCAGCCCCGTGCAGGGTGCACCAGCCACATGAGCCAGATCTTTCTTAGTTCTTAAATTGTTTCTAAAAGCCTTTTATTGAATGTAACATAAATTTAGACAAATGCACATTTCTCCCCCCACCCCTTTTAGTACAGGGGGATAAACCCAGGGCCTTGTGCATGCTTTGCAAGCACTATACCACTGAATTACACCCCTAGCCCCCCGCTTTTTTATCTTGAGACAGGGGGTTGCTAAATTACACAGGATGCCTCCTGCCTTGAACTTGTGATCCTCCTCCCTCTGTCTCCGAAGTCACTGAGATTACAGGCATGCACCGCCATGCCCAGCTAAGTGCATTTGGGCGGGGGCGGGGGTACTGAGGAGTTGAACGGAGGGCCTCACACATGCTTTGTAAGCACAGTACCACTAGTCCACACCCTCAGCCCATTTTTTACTCTTTTATTTTGAGACAGAGTCTTGCTAAGTTATGCAGACTGCCTCTAGCCTCAAACTCATGATCCTCCTGCCTCAGCCTCCCACATGGCTGGGATTACAGGCGTGTGCAACTGCATCTGGCTAAGTGCATAAATCTTAAGTGAACAGATGGATACATTTTCACAAACTGAGTACACCATGACACTATCACCCAGCTCAACAAAGAGCACATCCTGGCTTCCCATGAGCCCCTCCTGAGGGCATCCTCCTAGGTCCTCGCCCCAGCCCAGCCCACAAGGCTGCCTGACTCCTAATACCTTACAGTGAGGCTCACTTTTTCTTCATATTAATGGACACATGCAGTGTGCCCTCCTGACTCCAGCTCCTTTCCCTAAACACTACACTTGCAAGATTCACTCACATTGGAGACATTATGCTGGACGCAGTGGCGCACGCCTGTAATGCCAGCGACTCAGGAGGCAGAGGCAGGAGGATCACAAGTTCGAGGCCAGGGGCAGCCTGTGTAACTTAGCAAGACCCTGTCTCAAGATAAAAAGTACAAAAAGTGCTAGGGGTGGCCGGGCACGGTGGCGCATGCCTGTAATCCCAGCGGCTCAGGAGGCAGAGGCAGGAGGATCGCAAGTTCAAGACCAGAGGCAGTCTGTGTAATTTAGCAAGACCCTGTCTCAAAAAGTAAAAAAAAAAAAAAAAAAAAAAAGGGCTGAGGGTGCAGCTCAGTGGTCCAGCACTTGCAGAGCATGCAGGCACGAGGCCCTGGGTTCAACCCCCAGTACCACAAAAAGAAAAAAAAAAGTGCTAGGGGTGCAACTCAGTGGTAGAGCGTTTGCAAAAGCACGCATGAGGCCCTGGGTTCAGGCCCTAAGTACCACAAAAAATAGACAATTTTTTTAAAAGCAAGAGAAAAAAAAGAAAAAAAGAAGGAGACATTATGCAACTGAAATAAATGTAGTGTTGGTCTCCCTTGCCATGGTGGGAAAAGGCTAGCTCTTCATTTTTATTTTTATTTTTTCTTTGCAGTACTTGGGGGTTGAACCAAGGGCCTTGCACATAGTTTGTAAGTGCTGCACTCCTGAGCTACACTCTCAGCCCATTTTTTATTTTTATCCTGAGACAGGGTTTCGCTAAATTACACAGGCTGTCTCTGGCCTCACATCTGTCTCCGCCTCCCAAGTTGCTGGGATCACTGTCGTAAGCCACTGTGCCCAGCTAGCTCTTGGTTTTTCTGGTTCGTACTGGAGTAAATCCAAAAGTCCAACGCTTCCACCTGCGCACTTCCGGCAGTTACCGTGGCCTCCCTCTCCCAGGGGGAGGGTGAGCTGACGCGGGTGCAGTTCAGAGCCCAGCGTGATGGGCACCAGGTGCACTTGGCACCTTCACCTCTGCCTGCTCGGCTTTCTTCGCCATCTGCAGGAGTGACCATGGGCAGAGCGGGCCAGCCGCCGATGGGCTGGCTGAGGGGTCTCGCAGGGCTGGATTCACACCCGCGTCTCTCCTCAGCCCAGTGGCCCTGGGCAGGTGGCGCGTGTGCTTAGAGCCTCGTTCCCTGCTCTGTGAAATGGTCACGGCAGAGGCTCCCCTGCCCACCCCAGACGTGCTGGGAGGATGAAAGGGGACAGAGTGTGGGAAGCAGGGAGAGCGACTCGGGTCCTTGCTGCGTTCCCCGGGCCACAGCGCTTCGCAGTTACAGAGGCCTGGCTCCCCGATGAGCTCGTTCATTTTGCACTGGGGAAAGCAGGGTCAGGAGTCCCTGGCACCCTGCCTTTCCCCTGGCACCCTGCCCCTCCAGCCCAGCCACTCCCTTTCCTACACACTTAGCCTCTGGTCCCCACCCAGCCCTGACCTGGTCTCTGGGAGGAGCTCTCAGCTTGGAAGAGCGGTCACTTGCGGGTCCCAGGGCCCGCTGGCCCACGGGCCTCCCCATCTGCAACTGCCTAGCCTGTTTCCTGCCGTAGGCGCAACAGAAGCCCCCTCCTCGCAAGGTGACGTCCCTGTCGGATAGCTACCTGGACCAGGCCTCCTCGGGCTCCCTCTTCCACTGTAAGTCCCCGACGCTCGTGCTGGGCCTAGGGAGTCAACACAGCAGAGGAGCCGAAGGTCAGGGGTCAGGGTGGCCATGAACTCGGGTGCTGCTGTGTGGCCTGAGGAGAGCGACACTAAGGCTGGAGTGATGGTTCCAACTTTGCAGGGGGCGTGGTGTAGACTGAGCAGGACAGGGACCCAGGTTTCACCACCACCCTCTTCATGGTTGCTGCTGCTGCTGCTCCCTTGTTCCCCACCAGGCCTGTCCCTTTTCTCCCTGCCCCTCAGCGTGTCCCTGATCTAATCCACAAACCCTGTGCATGGCCAAGGGGTTTTGGACCCCAGTTATGCTGGGTACCAGGCAGGAGGGGACAGGAGGGAAAACCCGGAGGGAAGCCCCCAGGCCCCCTGGATAGGGGAAATGGCGGCACCAGTCCCCTTCCTTCTGTTTGGTGCAATCCAGAAACCGCACTGGGGTAGTCGGAGGGCCCTGGGCTGGGCCCGGGCCTGACACCAGTGACAGGGATGAACAGCCTAGTCCTAGCCCTGGAGAATGAGCTCTAAGGCAATTCTAGAAGGAAGCCGGCCCACAGGGGAGCAGCCAGCCAGAGACAGGCAGGGGCCAGTGGGCAGAAGGGCGAGGGGTCAAGGGGGCTTCGAGGAGCTAAAGGAACAGCAGGAGTCAACTAAGACCGGAGGGGCAGACAGGGTGCTGAGGGAGCCCACAAGGTGAGGGGCAGTCATAGAGGGGAGGCCAGGGGGCCCCCGCCAGCCTCAGGCCCTGGCCTGCCTCTGGCCGAGGCTGTGCAGGAGGCCGGGCTGGTGCGAGCTGGCAGCCTTCCCCTTGGGCCTCACACAGCCGTGGGGAGATTGCTGGGGGAGACCTGGAGGCCCTCCCCGGAGGCTGCCCAGGGGAGGCGAGCAGGCTGATGGCTGCTCCTGCCCACCCTTTGCAGTCAGGACCACAGGCACCTCAGAGTCGGAGACGTCCCCAGGCGGCCGGAAATACAGGAGCTCCTCTACGACCACTGGGACATGGTCTGACTCCTCCCTGCTGAAGACTCAGTCCTCACTCTCCAGCGACAAGGAGGACCTCGGCGTGAGCAGGGGGCCCAGAAAAGCCCGGTTTTCCCAGGGTTGGCGCCAGAGCTCCAGCAACACCCAGGCTGCCCACGGCCAAAAGCCAGACTCCAACAAGACCGAGGCTGCCCAGGGCCAGAGCCAGAGCCCCAGCAAGACAGAGGCCACCCACGGCCCAAAGCACAGGCCCAGCAGCAGCAAGGCCACCCAGAGTCCACGGAAGAAACTCAGAAAGACCAAGGCTGCCCGTGGCCGGAGCTGGAGGCCCAACAAGGCCGAGGCCCCCGAGGGCCAGAGCTGCGGACTGACCCAAACCTCCAGCAAGGCTAAGGCTTCCCATGACCCAGCCTGTGACCCAGGCAGCCTCAGCAACGCCAAGGACCAGAGCCAGAGGCCCAGCAAGGCTGAGGCTGCCCCGAGCCGCACTCAGAACATGAGCTCAAATTCTAACGTGACAGATGCGCCCTGGAGACTGAGCTCAATTCTCAGCAAAATCAAGACTCCTGAGGGCCAGAGCCAGAGCCCCAAGACGACCTCGGCTGGCCAGGCCACCAGCCACGACGCTGCCCTCTGAAGGGGCACGGAAAGCCCTCGCTTCTTGCCCAGTACACTGGCACTCAGCAAGGCTGCCTCCGCCCGAGGCAATAAGAAACCCCAGCCGGCCTTCCTCTGGTCCCATGGCTTAGTTTATTATACTTGTTCTCTTCTTTACAAAACTAAAAACTCCTAGTTCCAGGCCTAGGTGGCAGCTTGGGTCCCTCCATTCGTGGAAACTGCAAAGCCCCAGCCTGGCCTGGGGTACTGGGATGCAGGCTGTGGGGTGGGGGCAGGGAATGGTGCCAGGAAAGGGATGTGGGGAACAGCCCCAAGCCTCAGTCCCTGAGTAGCAATTCACATTAAGGAGGCTCAGGCTGCAGGGAGAGGTCAAGGCTCATTGGGGTTCCAGGGAGACCAGGGCTTTCCCTGGGAAAGGCAGCAAGGCCAAGGTGCCCTCTAGCCAGGGGAGGCCGGGCCCTTCCAGCCCTCTGTCCGTGGCCTGGGCAGCACCCTCTTTAACCCTCTTTATCGTGCCTTTGTGCTCTGGGCCCCACTCCCCAGCGAGCTCAGGAGGCGAGTCCATGCAGGGGAGGCTCCCAGCTCTTCCTGTGTGGGCTGGCCAGGTGGAGGCAAGGGGGCCTCCCCGGAGGATCAGAGGAAGAGGGCGATTCGGGAGGCCACGGTCTTGCAGCCGTTGGAGGAGAAGATCTGCTCGTCCTCGGGGAAGAACGTGGTGCTGTCCAGCACGGCCCGCACCACCTCCTCCTGGGGCTCCAGGCCCAGCTGGGCCAGCTCGTTAAGCACGCAGTGCCGCACGTGGTGCCGCTGCAGGGGCAGGAAGGGCACCACGGCGTCCAGCAGGTGTTCCTCCACGATGCCCGAGCCCCAGAAGCCATCTGCAGGAAGGTGGGGCAGGGAGGAGCACTGTTTGGCTGGTGGGGAGAAGCCAGTGGCCCCCGAGGGGCAGTGGGGGTGTGACGCAGGCTGGGGAGGCACAACTCACTCAGGAGCGCCAAGGCAAAGCTACAGACCCCGGGGAGCCTGGCCCACCTCAGGGAGTCCAGCCCCCCACGTCTGGGTGTGGGATCGCCCCAGGGCGGGGCCCCGAGCCCACTCACGGTGCGGGTTGTCCAGCACGGCCCGGTAGATGGCCGGCTCCAGCTCCTGCAGGCCGATCTCCTCTCGGTCCCTGCGGCTGCGCCAGGCCTCCAAGGCTACCTGGTTGATCTGCTCACCACCAGTGTTGCTAAAGTCACAGGGGAGGAGGACAAGGGGACATTAACATTGACCCCGCTGTTCAGAAGAAGACACAGCTGCTCAGAGAAATGAAGCAGTTCTGCCTGAGGAGACAGCTAGGGCCACAGGCTGGGACGAGAGGACCAGAACTGCAGTCTTGTTTTCGCAAGGCCTGTGTCCTCCTGGCCACCTAAAGGACACCTCTTGACCCGGCAGGGCTTCTACAAAGAAGTGGTGAGGAGCCAAAACACAGAGCCCAGAATGGCTTTGAGAATGTCAAAGGGGAAGTCAGAGAGTCACCAGGGAGGGTGGGCGGGGCTGGGGCAGCCTGACAGGGCCAGGGGGATAGGATGCTGCTGGGCCCACAGGCCAAGACTTGCTAGCTGGACCTCTGAGAAGTGCCCCGCCACTCCATGCTTGCTGCAACACTGGTCCCACCTGATGAAGATGAAGATGGCCTTGCGATAGTTGGTCCCATACACGACCCAGGAGGAGCCCAGGAATGGTCTCAGGACCTCCATCAGGCCGGGGGGGAGCTTGTCCATCTCATCGAAAAGAAAGAGGGAGCGGCTGCAGGCAGTGAGGTTCCCCTGGACCCAGCTCTTAAGATCCTTCTGCAGAGGAGAGACGGGAGTTCCGTGGGAGCCGGACGCACTCCCCTCACCCCAAACTTCTTCCTAAGCCAAGAACAAATCCCCTTCCCAGGGAGACTCGGGCTCCCAGAGGGCACCAACCCCCTTAAAGAGACTGATGGTAAATGGGTGACCCAGAGAGGGTCAGAGGCTTGCCCAAGGATGCACAGCCAGTCAGGAGAACAGGGACACAAACCCAGTTTCTGCTTGACCTGCCCAATAGTGTTGGCAGCTGAAACAGATCCCTCTGGAAAGGGCCTTGCAATCAGAGCTTGTATTTACTGAGTGCGTCCTCTGAGCCCCACACTGGGGCTAGGAGCTGTACGGGAGATGATAATGCAAGACGGCTGGCAAACACACTGCTCAGTAAGTAACACCCCTACCCCTCAAAACTCTGGCCAGTAGGTACCATTACTGCCCTCCCAGCCCATCAAAAAGAGAACTTCCTGCCAGGTAGAATCGCACCACTCCAAGCTCTGGTCAGAATGGATCCTGAGGGCTGAGGTTCCAACTGGCTGTGTGGCTTGGAGCAAGTAACTCCCCTCTCTGGGCTCAGACTCATTCTTTAGGATCTATCACCCCGAGATGCAGGCGAGAGGTGGTCCAGGACACATCCAGCCTACCTTGTAGCGCTCAATGTGGCCGGGGTGTGGGAAGTGGATGATTGGGGAAAAGTGGTGCACGTGGGGGCTGCGGAGACCACCCTGGAATAGGTAGTGCGCCAGCAGGGAGCTGAGGTAGGACTTCCCAGTGCCCGTCCAGCCGTGCAGGGAGAGGACCAGCGGCTTGGTGGGAGCCGGGTCCTGCACGAAGGCCTTCAGCGACTTCACCACCAGCTCTTTGGCCAGATGCTGACCGGCCAGGTTCTGGGCCAGGTCACACTGCAGACCTAGGGCCACCAAAAGGACGGCATCAGAGGTAAGGTTCAAGAGAAAAGTCGTATTTGGAACCTCGTCTGGAGAACCCCGCGTTTGGGACATTTGTCTGGTGTGGACAGGCCCTTGGAAGCGGTCTGTCTGCGGGGCCACCTTCGGCCTGACTCAGCTCGGCAGCGCCCCCACCAGGCGGTTCTCCAGATCGCACCAGCCCCGAGTGAGCGCGAGCTGTCAACAGTGTCTGCCCCAGACCCCCTGCCCACATCCAGGCGGGATTCTCCCTGGACGGCCAGTCCACTCCGTGAAGCCCCCCCCTCCCCCCCGGAGCCCTTGCTGTCAAAGGCCCCTCTCCATCCCGGCCAGCCCTCCGGGATCCCAACCGGCACCCTGCACGCTTGCCTCAGGTGGGTCCCCCGGGCTGTCAGGTTCCTTCCGGGCCAGGCGGGCTTCCCGCCCTGGCTGTCAGCAAGCCTGCGGTCCCGCCCCGTGGCAAGCTCCCTCCCCGCCCGCCGTCCCGCCTGCGCCGGCGCCCGGGATACTCACCGGGCAGGTCGGGCCGGAAATCGCATTCGCAGAAGGAGCCGAAGTTGCAACGCAGCGAAGCCAAGTCCCAAGTGGCGGTCGCGGCCGCCACCAGCCCGAGTAGCCTGAGGAGCGAGCCCCAGGGCCAGCAGCCGCGCGTCGCGGCAGCCATCCGGGTGAGGCCCGAGCTCGGTCTGGGGCCGCCCACCGCCTCAACCCGCGAACTACAGCTCCCGGCGTGCACCGCTCCGCGCCAGCCACTCCCCCTCCCCTGTCGCCTACAACTTCCGGCTCCCCCCTCCCCCGCGTCGCGAAGGCCTGCCCGGTCGTCGCGCTGCAGTATCGAACGTGGCCTCCAGGGGCGCTCGCAAGCTGCCGAACCCGGCCGGCTGGCGCGTTTCCATGGCCACGGTAACTAGGGGACCATCCTGGCAGCTCGGAAAGAATACATAAAGGATTAGGACCACAAAGGGTGACGTAACAATTATTACAAAAACTTGTGCGGAACCTTCAACCTTGCAAAGCGCCTCTTCCAAGCTTTTTTGTTTTGTTTTGTTTTGTTTTTGTTTTTGGAAACAGGGTTTCCCTATGTAGCCCAGGCTGGCCTCAAATTCACATCCATCCTCCTGCCTCAGCCTCCTGAGTGCTGAAATTACAGATGTGCACCACCACGCCTGGCCTTTTCTTTCTGTGTGCGTGTGTGTGTGTGTGCGTGTGTGTGTGATAATAGAGCACTCACTAACAACAGCTTTTGGTGAGAACCTCTATGCGCCATTAGTGTCAAGTGTCTTACATATCCTATGATAGTGTTGTTAGATGCCATCGAGTCAGGTCCGAGTCATAGCATCCCTATGTATAACAGAATGGAATACTCTCGGACACTGTGCCAGGCACATGATCTTTTTTAAGTTTAAGCGCACAGTTGTAGCCACTGTGTCAATCCATTGAGGGCCTAGTGGAGGGCCTTCTTTTTTTCCGTTTACCTGCCACTGTCCCAAATATGATGTCCTTCTCCCAAATATGATGTCAGTGATTGGTCCCTCCTGACATGTCCAAAGCACATAAGATGCTGGTAATAGTACCTGCTATACAGACAAATGGTGATACTTCAATGAGATGCAGGCACATAAAGTGTTTGGGCTAAGAAAATAATAAATGATCACTGGCTGTCCATGAGATATGAAACATGGCTGTCTCTTTCCTGTAGCCACTACACACTAAGTGCTTAGCACCAATCCTGGGAGTCAAGTTCTATTACTGTCCCCGTTTTATTGAATTTGGGATCCAAGAGGTTAAGCCTCTTATCCAAGCTCCCCCAACTAGTAAACAATAGAACTAAATCCACTTTCGGCTGGCTGCCAAAGATCTAACGCACCATGTCATGGGTTCCCAGCCTCTTCTGGCCAAAGGATTCAGAAGCAAAGGACCCCAGATATGTCAGATTCAGTGAACAGACTCCCAGGGCCCCCAGCTTGGCCTGGGATTGTGTTGATTTACATTGTCAACCTTTAACTCTCTCATCAGCTGGAGTTAGGAAATCAAGGCAACTGACTGCAAAGCTCACCTCAGAGACCCATGTCCTGC
This sequence comes from Pedetes capensis, assembly GCA_007922755.1. Classification (NCBI taxonomy): domain Eukaryota; kingdom Metazoa; phylum Chordata; class Mammalia; order Rodentia; family Pedetidae; genus Pedetes; species Pedetes capensis. Next base: position 168,629 of record VMDO01000114.1, read on the forward strand.
TCACACAGACATACACAGCATCTCTCTCTCTCTCTCTCTCTCTCTCTCTCACACACACACACACACACACACACACACACACACACACACACCCTCCAAGACTTCTAGGGCCACCTTTCAAAAGCCTGAAAAGAAGTTAGTAGTTCCCACTATTGAGGAGAGAAGAGGAAAGAACCTCGGCCAGGACAGCCACGTTGTATTAGTATTCCTTGTTCTGCTGCTGTGACCTGGGAAAAAAAGTCCCTTCTGCCTCCAAGTCTCAGTTCTTCAGAGAGGAACTGGGACCCTAGAATTTTTTGTTTTTTGACTGGGGGTTGAACCCAGGGCCTCACACTTGCTTTGCGAGCACTCTACCACTGAGCTGCACACCTAAGCCAATTTTTACTCTTTGTTTTGAGATAGGGTTTCACTAAATGATGCAGACTGTCTCTGGCCTCGAACTTGGCATCCTCCTGCCTCTGTCTCCAGAGTCACTGGGACGACAGGTGTGTGCCACAGTGCCTGGCTGGGATCCTAGATTTCTGAAAGCCCTTCTACCCCAAACATCTGGATTCCTGTGTGGAGAGGGGAGTGCTGCAGCTCTGGGGCAGGCACTGGTTAGGAGAGGGGTAAAAGGGTAGCCAGTACTTCCCCACTGGGTTGGAATTAGCTGCCTCTCTCCCTCACTGGTCTGTGAGCTCCTGGAGGGCAGCGATTGAGTCTCATACTTGCTGTTACCTGGCTGCTGGCACAATCTGTCCTGGGACAAGAATGTCCCGGGTGCTAGAGAAGGATTTGTGTAATGAAGTTTTCCACCTTTTACAAGTGCTTCCTTCCACCTCCAAGTCCCCCGAGAGACAGAAGAAAGAGTCATAAAAGTTTATTATATGAAAGAAAGAGCATGACTTATGTACACTTATTTACAGACCAGAGAGACTTATTTACAGCCAGATGGGTGTGTTGGTACCAGTGGGCACCGATGCCCGGGGAGAGAGAGGAGGCGGGAGGAGCCTCGGCAGGCAGGCAGCAGAAGCTGGTGGGAGGAACAGGGGTTCCTGCCCTTCCTGCAGGGAGACTTGGTGAGGGTGGAGAGATGGAGCCCAGAGTCCACGCAGGACCCTGGAGGTGCAAGAGAGATCCTGGGGTTGTACCCAGAACATTCTTGGGCTGATCACAGTGTCCCGGGGGTGCTCTGGGGAAACGGGCTGGGCCCTCTTCCCCGATGGTGCCCACTGCTGAAGAGGGGGAAAGGGCCCTGGGGTCAGAGCTCGCTGGAGCGGACGGCTGGCTCCAGTTTGTGTGACAGCGCTGTGAGGACCTTGTCGAACTTCTCATAGCGCCGGGCCTGGCTGCTGCTGGCGCCCTGGCTGCCCCAGAGGAGACGCATCTGGAACTCGGTGCTGAACACCTCCAGGAGCTCCGGCCGGGCCTGAAAGCCTGTGGGGTGGGGGCACAGGGTCAGGGACCACCATCCAGCTGTGGAGGCTGGGGCCTCCCTCAGAGCCTCCATATTCTTCAGGGCCCCACTTGTGGGGGCTTTCCCCTAGGCCCACCAGGGAGCCAACAAAGTTTGTTGATGAACGTGACCACGCACGTTAGCACCTCGTCTTTCTCTAGCTATTTGCGACATGCAGTTTTTTAACGATTAGAAGACAGTCTGTGTCTATGTGCGTGTGTGTTTTGCTGAGGGTCAAACCCAGGGCTTTGCACATGTTACACAAGTGTTCTAGCACTAAGCTACATCCCCAGACCTTAAGAAGATGAAATATTAATGTTAATTTGGAGGGAGATCTTAGAACTTTTTCTTTCTTTTTTCATATTTTTTCTACAAGTTTTGAATTGTTTTAAGAAACATATACTTTTTTGCCGGGCGTGGTGGGACACACCTGTAATCCCAGCGGCTTGGGAGGCAGAGGTGGGAGCAAGTTCGAGACCAGAGGCAGTCTGCGTAACTTAGAGAGACCCTGTCTCAAAAAGTAAAAATATGGGCTGGGGGTGCAGCTTAGTGGTCCAGCACTTGCAAAGCATGCAAGTGCCAGGCCCTGGGTTCAACCCCCAGTACTGCAAGAAAGAAAGAAAGAAAGAAAGAAAGACTTTTGCATGTAAATATAAAACATATATATATATTTTTCTTTCTGAAAAAGAAAAAGATGAGAAAGATATACTAGAATATTCACAGCATTTCTCTCTGGTTTTTTATGGGTAATTTTTTTTTTTCAGAAGCTGGTGCGAGGAACAGGGGTTCTTGCCCTTTCTGCAGGGAGACTTGGTGAGGGTGGGGTGGAGAGATGGAGTCCAGAGTCCACATAGGACCCTGGTCTCACTAAGTTACGCAGACTGCCCCTGATCTCAAACTTGCAATCCTCCTGCCTCCACCTCCCGAGCCACTGGGATTACAGGCATGCACCACCACGGCCAGCAATTATGGGTAATTTTTAAAATCTTATTTTGGCTCCATTGGAATTTCTAACTTGCCTCCAGTGAATTTTTGTGACTTAAATAATGCCAACGGCAGAAAAGAGATTCTCTGAGTTTCTTTCTGGAGGGGCAGGCTGTTTTCCACCAGACTGAGCTCCTTTTTCTTCCTTTGGTACTTGGGGTTGAACTCAGGGCACAGCACACGCTAGGCAATTGCTTCTTTTATTTTTTATTTTATTTTATTTAATTAATTAATTAATTAATATATATAAATATATATAATATATTTATATAATATATATATATTTATATATAATATATAATATATATTTTATATTCATATATTTATATATTTATATATTATATTAATTATATATTAATATATTAATTATATATTAATTATATATTAATATATTATATAAAATATATATTTATATATTTATATAAAATATAAAATATATTTTATTTTATTTTATTTATTTATTTATATATAAATATATATTTATATGTATATAATATACATTAAATATTTTTATATATAATATATATGATAATATATTATATTATATTTATTATATTTTATTTTATTTTTTATCTTCAGTCAGGGTCCTCTCTAAGTTGCACAGCTGCCTCTAGCCTCAATCTTGTGATTCTCTTGCCTCAGCCTCCCAGGCTGCTGGGACGACAGGCTTTGCCATGGCACCCAACTTAGACCGAACTCCTTGAAGACTGGTCAGGCCACCTCAGGGCCCACAACCTGGAGAGCAGGTCTAGGAAATGCCCACTTCACAGATGGGAACACTGAGGCCCAGTGAAGCCAAGACACAGAGCTACAACACTTGGAATTCTCTCTGTGTCCGCCCGCTCTACCTGGCGCCTTCACTAACGACTGTTCGCTGAACTGAGGGAGAAAAGAGCCAAGAGGAAGGAGGCCAGGAGACAGGGCGGACCAGAGGGCTGACAAATTGGGGTGGGTTTTTGGAGAAGGGGGGAGCAGCGTCAGTGGAGGAAGGCCCAGGGTGGGGCGGCCACTCACCCTGCAGCTTGACCTCTGCGTTGGTGTGGTAGAGGCCCCCGTGGTGGGCCACGGTGCGGGCGGCCTCCAGGTGGGCCAGCACCACCTCTACGCCGTGCTCCGTGCTGCCCCAGGGCTCAGGGCCCTCAGCGGGGGCCGAGTCACACTCCAGCAGGGTGATGAGCGGCAGTATGTGTGGAAACGTGGTGTTGCTCAGCGGAGGGCCTTCTGCAGGAGGAGACAGAGGGCGCTCAGGGACCCCGCAGTGCCCACCACTGGCCACAGTCCCAGAGCTGAGCGGCAGGAGGAAGGGGCCTGCCCGAGGTCCGAGAGAGAGACCCCAGGGCTCCCGACTCCTGGGACAAGCCCTTCCTTGCAGGCCCCCCACCCCCAAGGGCTGAGCCTGGCCATGGATTACACAGTTGCACCCTCGGCTACACACTGGCAGTCTTTCCCAGCCCAGAGAGGGCTGGAGCCTGTCCAAGGTCACACAGCAAGGTGGGGAGGTACCTTTGCCTTCATTGAGGCTCTTGAGAAAAGGCTTGAGCTTCTTCTCATACAGGATGGCGCCCTCCGTGTGTCGCTGCCGCAGGGTCACCCATGTCTGCTCCAGCCGAGAAATCTAGAGAGACCAGACTGTGAGAGACCAGCAGGGAAAGAGCTCGCAGGGGCTGCTGAGTGGACACGCAGGCGTGGGGTAATAATAATTATTCTGGCTGCACTCATGAAGCAGGGACAGGGCTGACTGCTTTGCATAGGCCTCCCAGGAAGCTGTCACAATCCACTGTACACATGAGGGACCCAAGGCTCAGAGGTGGGAATAACTTGCTCAAGGTTACTCTGAAAATAAATGGCAGAGCTGGATTTGTCAGAATAAGCTAGGGGTGGGATCAGGATGCTGGGAGGAGGCACTTGTGATTAATCAATGCAATTCAACCATCAAAGGCTGTTCTTTTTTTTTTTTTTTTTTTTTTTGCAGTCCTGGGGGTTGAACTCAGGGCCTCGCACTTGCATGCTTTGCAAGTGCTGGACCACTGAGCTGTGCCCCCAGCCCACTTTATTTTACTTTTTGAGACAGGGTCTCGCTAAGTTACGCAGACTGCCTCTGGTCTTGAACTTGCGATCCTCCTGCCTCCACCTCCCCAGCTGCTGGGATTACAGGCATGCACCACCGCACCTGGCTCTGTCAAAGCTGTTCTAAGAATGAAAAAGCTGCCAGGCACAGTGGCTCTCGACAGTGATCCCAGTAGCTCAGGTGGCTGAGGCAAGAGGATCACAAATTTGAGGCCAGAGGCAGCCTGTGTAACTTAGATCTTGTCTCAAGATAATTGAAAAAGGGGCTGGGGGTGCAGCTCAGTGATAGAGCACTTACAAAGATGTGCAAGGCCCTGGGTTCAACTGCCCAGTACCACAAAGAAGAAAGAAAGAAAAAAAGAAAAAAAGAAAGAAAGAAAGAAAGAAGAAAGAAAAGGAAGGAAAGGAAGGAGGAAAGGAAAGAAAAAAAAAGAAAAGAAAAGAAAAGAAAAGCCAGACATGATGGGTGGGGGCCAAGGCTGAAGGACAAGAGAATAGCCTGGGCCCCTGTTGCTCCTCCTCATTAGGCCTAGGAAGGCAGTGAAGGGTAAGGCCCATGCTCTGAAATCAGCCAGCCCTGGTTCAAATCCTAAATTCTTCCACCTTTGACTCTATGACCTCAGGCAAGTACCTCTCTGTTTCAGAGGCTCCCTTTGTAAAACGAGACATAGAGGCACCTGCCTCATAAGACTGTTTTGAGGAATCAGTGCTGATAAAGCACTTAGTGTAGTACCTAGCGAGTATCAGTGCTCCCTAAAAGCCATTTTATGTGTATTCTTTAAACTCACAATGCTCATTCATTTGACAAGTAGGGAAACTGAGGCCCAGAGAAAGGGAAGAACTTGGTCAGCGCTTGAAGAACTGGGTTCTCCCGGTTCCTCTTTCACCAATGATACCTGAAAACTCCCAAAGCTCTTCTTACTTCCACACACAGCCGCCCCCAAGGAACGTGCCCCAGAGCTCTTCCAGACAACCTAGTGATGCCTGGCCGGGTTTAGGTCCTCTGTACCTGGGCCATGTCCAGGGCGCCCATGACAGCAGCGAAACTGAACATGTTGCCCATAGTCCCCCGCAGCTCGGCCGCCAACTGGATGGTCTTGTGAAGCAGCGCTGCCCGCTCCTCCGCCGAGCCTGTGCAGCCCAGGATGTCCACCGCCAGCATAATGGACATGGTGTGGAACCTGTGGGAGAGGCCGGGTAAGAGGGGGCGGGGCTAACAGCGGGGGGCGGGGCCTGGGCTGCTGGTTTGGGCGCTGAGGGAGGGCCTGAGGGCGGAGCCAAAGTGAGGGGATTAGAGCATCAAAGGGACTAGGGGGGCGGCCAGAGTGAGGGAGGCAAGGCTAAGGGCCTCTGATTGGTCAAAATGAATTAAGGGCGGGATCAGGACTCCAGGAGGAGGGGCTTGTGATTAATCAATGTAATCCAACACCCAGAGAGAGTTTGGTTTGTTTTGTTTTTGTCTTTTGCGGTGCTTGGAAGTTAAACCCAGGGCCTTGACATACTTTACAAGTGGTTTACCACTGGGCTGCACCCCAGCCAGGTTTATTTTTTGTTGTTTTTTTAATCTTAAAAAAAGGTCTCGCTAAATTACGCAGGCTGCCTCTGGCCTCGAACCTGCGATCCTCCTGCCTCCTCCTCCCGGATATCTGGGATTACAGGCGGAAGTCAGAAGTGATGGGCGGGACCAGGGCTGACAGACAAGGGAATTCAAAAGGTGAATTCCGGGGAAAAAAAGGATGCAGTCTTTGGGACAAGATTATTTTGAGTTAGATACCGAGAGGTTGCGATTGGCCAATGGGGTGGGAGGCGTGGCCAGAACCCCTGGGAGCCAGACTGAGAGATTGGGCAATGGGGCACAGCAAGTGGAATGAAGTCGCCAGGGGTTCCTCATCATCTGAACGCCACAGCCAGGTACTTGCCTTACCTTTCCAGCAGGTCTAGTCGTAGCTGCCGGCCGTGGGGGAGGGTGAGCAACTCCATGCCCCAGCGGACTCCCATTAGGGTCTGCATCTCCTTGGTAACACCTAGTATCCTAGCAACCTGCAAGGACGCCCAGAAAGCTGATTAATTTCCTGTCAGGGCTGGCCCAACCCATCTGGGAGTCAGATCTTTATCCAAGAGGGCTGGAAGGCCAGGTTTGAATCCCAGCTGTCTGCTAACCTTCTGACATGGAGCAAGTGATTCTACCTTTCTGAATGAGCCTCAGTTTCCCCGTCTATGAAATAGAAGATAAATGGAGAAATGCCCAGGGGTGTCTGAAACGTAAATACTCACTTAAAGTTAAGGACCAGGACGCCCTTGTTCCAGAAGGTAAACCTGAGGCTCGGGGACAGAATGGACTCGCCCAAGGTTGTTACATACTGGTCCTAGAACCCGTTTTTCTCCCTGCCCAGTGCTCGTCATGGGACGTCTCTGCTTTGTCTCTTTTCTCACTTCGTGAGCTCGGAGACCAGGGTAACCAGGTAATCAGTTCTTCCCAAGCCAGAGAGGGAGAAACTGGGGCACAGAGAGAACTGGGGTCCTTAGGGGGTGGAAGGTGTTGAAGCCTCAGTGCGAAGCAAAGGCCCCGGACTTTGACAATTTATTGGCCTCGGGACTGTTTTTGCTTCTTTGTCCACTAGAGGGCGCAGGGCGGAAAGTCCGACTTTCCTATTCCCTGGACCAGGTGGCTGTCATCAGGCTGGCTTAAGGATATTTGAGAAGAGTCCCCAAGTGCCAGACCCCACTGGGTCACAGGACTGCCCAGTTCCAGTGCCAAACCAACATCTGGAGGAAGGCAGAATATCTTGATTTTTTCCTTTTTTTTTTTTTTTTTTTTGTGGCACTCGGGTTGAACCCAGGGCGTCCCGCCTGCATGCTCTGCAAGTGCTGGACTGCTGAGTTGCACCCTCAGTCCATTTTTTTTTAGTTTTTGAGACAGGGTCTCGCTAAGTTACGCAGACTGCCTCTGGTCTCGAACTTGCGATCCTCCCGCCTCCACCTCCCAAGCCGCTGGGATTACAGGCGTGCGCCACCGCACCCGGCCTTGACTTTTCCTTTTTAAGAGAAGAAAATGGAGGCCCAGAGAGGCAAAATGACCAGATCAGAGTCAGGGCAAATAAAAGACAACCATGAGCTGGAATGGAGGCCCACTCGCCTCACTACACTTGGGGAACCTGGGAGCCAGCCCCTAACCACCTTGACTCCTGTCGAAAAGTCAGAGGACAAAGGCACAGTCCCTCCTTTAGTGCATACCCAGCACCTACCAGGCAGTCAACCTTGGTGACATGCCGGGCCAGCGTCCGGGCGTCCACCTCAGCCAGCAGCTCCTTGACCTTGCGCAGAAGGCCCACCTCCAGTGGCCGGTTGTCCTTGGGGATCAGTAGTGACTGGAAGGTGGCGGGGTTGAAGGAAGAGGTGGCTTCCACGGTGGGGACTGTGAAGGCCTTGCCCCGGTCCCCTTCCGGGGCCCCATTTTCTGACGGTTCCTTTCGCTTCTCCCCGTAGCTCTTGGCCTGCCGGCTGGAGGCCTCAACCGCTGCCCATTCTCGGCTGCCACGGACAGGAGGCTGGAGTTGGTAGTAGTGGCCAGAGTCCGGGTCGCCATAGCTGCCTACTGAGGGTGGCGGGGAGGCCTTGCTGAGGGTGTGGGAGGGGCTGGCATGAGGGCCTTTGTCCGACTCTCCGGGGGGCTTCTGGACACTTCCCGGACACAGCTGGGGCTCACTGGAGCGGCGAGTGACTGGGGAGGCGGGTAGTGGTGTGGCAGAGGGGGCTGCAGGGGTGCCATGGACTCGGCTTACTGCAGGGAGTAGAGAGGGAGGACGGGTTACCACAGCTGGCCCCCAACGCGAGGATCCCCCATATGGATTCCCCCCAAAGCAGGCTCCCTCTTCCGCTGGGAGAGGATGGGAGAGATGTCCCTACCTCCCCACGTGATGGAGACCAGGCCCAGGAAACTGGCAAACTGACCAACCCTCGGTGATATGTGCAATCCCCTGGATGCCAGGGGTATGGGCACCCACACCCTCCAGCCACTGCAGCCCCAGGGAGCCGCTTGGAGAAGGCGGATGGGAAGCGAGGCGCTTGCTGGAGTTCATTATGCTACACGCAATTGCTTCCCAGTGAGTTAGCAGCAATGATGCATTGGGTACACATTGTGTGCCCAGAGCTGGTGACCTGCTAGAGATACACTGGTCAATAGGAAAACCATCATAAAAATTCAAAGTGAAAGCGGGCATGGTGGCACACATTTGTAATCCCAGCGACTTGGGAGGCTGAGGCAGGAGAATCACAAGGGGCAGAGGCAGCCTGTGCAATTTACCATAACCTTGTGTCAAAAAAAAAAAAAAAAAAAAAAAAAAAAAAAAAAAAAAAAAAAAAAAAAAAAAAAAAAAAAAAAAAAAAAAAAAAAAGATGAAAGAAGCCAGGCATGGTGGCACACACCTGTGACCACAGCACTCAGGAGACATAGGCAGGACACTTGTGAGTTTGAGTCTAGCCTGGCCTACATAATGAGACTTTGTCTCAGAAGGAGAGCTGGGGTTGGAGTTCACTGTAGATCATGTAATGAGCATTCATGAAGCCTTGGCTTCAATCTCCAGCACTGCCGAAAACAAAACAAAAACCGATCCGGGCACCATAGTGCATACCTGTAATCCCAGAGGGCTGGGAGGCTCAGGCAGGAGGATCGTGAGTCCGAGGCCAGACGTAGCATGTGCACCTTATCATGAAGCTGTGTCAAGATAAAAAATAAAAAAGGGGCTAGGGGTGTGGGTCAGTGGTAAAGCACCTGCAAAGTACGTGCGAGGCCCTGGGTTCAGCCCTCCAGTACAGCCAAATAAATAAATTCTATTAACAACAACAACAACAACAACAACAAAAGCAAAGCACCAGCAGCCTGGCTTGAGCTGGCCATTTGGAATCAGGCATGCACTAAGCTGCCCGAGAGTCAAGTGCATGTCCCAGCACCTGGCCCGGCCCCGTGACACCCTGCACCTCCAGCAGGCTTCCCCGGGAACCTGCTTCGTGCACAGTGCCTGGGGAAATGCTGAATGCCAAGCTGGGGCGTATGTCACCCCAGCAGTTCCAGGAGCAGCCTTTCAGAGGACATTCCTGCAGGGCATTGCTCCCAGAATGCGGGCAGCAATCAGTCACGTCGCATAGGTAAGAGAAGTTCACAAAGACCCGCCTCCCCCACCGCCCCTCCCCCTCTGCCAGCCCTCCCAGCCTTACCGGTGCTGTAGGCAGGGGAGCTGGGGCTCTCGGAGATGGGGGACAGGGGCGAGTGCAGGTCTGGGATCTGGTCCATGCTGAGGGCGCAGTTGCGCATGGAGTCTCGGGGGTGGGGCAGGGAGGCGCTGTGGGCAGATATCTCCATGAGCCGGAGTCCAGAGGTCTGGCCCTCTGCGACCCCTGCCCCTGTCCCCTGAGCTTCAAAGGCAGAAAAGGCCTGGGGATTATCAAGTTCAATCTCTCAACAGCCAGGTACCAGCACTGGAGCCTGGAGGCGAGAGGGCGGGGCTGAAGCAGCCCAGCAGGAGGCGCCCAGAGCTGGGAGAGCTGAAAGCACCGCTCTCTCTTTGAGGCCACTGGCTTCTAGCAGTGACCCCACATTACCCTGCTCACTTCCTCCATCCCTACCCAGCATTCCCCTCTCACCAAGCCCTAGAGGACAAGGCTTGGGACACCCCACTGAGCCGAGGTGGCTCAGGCTCTTCTGCCTCTCCTGGCCCTAGGGGAAGGACAGAAAGGAATGTGCAGGTCAGGCCCCTATGACCTCACAAGGTACTGTTGTGCCAATTAGACAACTGCACCCATTCTCTGGGCAGATACACCCCTCACCAGTGCCTTCAGCATAAGTAGAGGGCAATATGGATTTTTAGCCCCCTCCATTCCCTGGAGCGGGGGACAGAAGCCGTTATGCAGTCTGCAACCCATGCAACTGTTCCTTTCCCTAGGAACCTTGCCCAGAGAACCTTGGAGAATGGCCTAGGGAGAAGAGTTCACAAGAAGAGTGAGGAACCTGAGGGAGTTAAGCCCCAAAACCTGGACCCTCTTTGGTGCCCCCACACTATGCGCTCAATGCCCTGGACACACATGGCCTGTGGATCCTGGCACCACTATGTTCTATGGCTCCAAACCACAGACCAAGTGGCTACTGCCACAGGGCATCCATCCATCAACTCCTTGGCTGGCAGCACCTAACTCAGGCCCCGGGAGATGGGCCACGAGGGCCGATCCCATTGCTGGTGGCAAAGGACAGTGGACCGCCCTGCAAACAGCCAGGGAAGCCATAGAAATGAGGGGCACAGACTTTAGAGTCTGCAGACTTGGGTTCAAATCTTGATCCTGCCACTCCCTAGCAATTCTTTTCTTTTCCTTTCTTTCTTTCTTTCTTTCTTTCTTTCTTTCTTTCTTTCTTTTTTTTTTGTGGTGCTAGGGATCGAACCCAGGGCTTTGCATATCCGAGGCCAGTGCTCTACCGCTGAGCTACATCCCAGCCCTCTGTTTCCTCTCTCTACGCATCTCTCTCCATCTGTAAAAGGGGTTTGGGGCAGGGCCTTCCTTTTAGGGGAAGTGGGACATAGACAGCACTCAGCACAGGGCCAGGCACAAGAGGGCCTTGGCAATTACTAGCTGTTGCAAGTTTTCCTGGGATCTGGGACCTGCTCTTACCCAGCTCCGGGACAACTAACTAGATGTCATTAAAAGGTCACTGGGAACCTTCCATTTCTTGTGCTGCAGTTTCCACAATGCAAAGCCCTCTGCTTGGCTGCCTGCCTTGGCCCAGTTGGCAGTGGGGGAGGGTGGTACGGAGGACCAGGCCTCTCTGGATGAGGACCCTGGTGCTCCCCTCACCCAGGGAGGGCTGCTGGCCTTTAGGACCTCCACAGGTGGAAACCTGGAGGTGAGAGAGGCGGAGGGCTGAGGACAGGCAGCCAGCAGTGCCAGAGCGGGGACCACAGCCAGTGGGCCTCCGTGAAACATTGTTCCAGGCCTCCATACAGTGTGGCCAAACCTCACGCTGTTGCCTCTTGCAGAGACCCCTGCTCCACGGGCAGAGCCTCCCTTTCCCCCCCAGCATCCTCATTACTGACATCCCTAAGCGACACGTGGGCAGAAGGAGCCCTAACATGGGGATCTGGCTGACCTGGTGGGGCAGCCATCGCCGCGGGTGACCTTGTCAGCCGTGAGCCCGTCGGTCATGGTGACGCTGCGCCGCTTCATGTGGCTGCCCTTGGGACCTGATGGGCTGGCAGGGCTGGCAGCCTTGCTGCCACTCTGGCTCAGGCCGTAGCTGGCCTCGAGGTAGCGCAGCGGGAAGGTGCGGTTGACAGGGCAGTAGATGATGGCCCCGCTCTGCTCCGACACGGCCTTGCGGCTGCCCACGTGGTAGCGCACGAGGGCGGGCACGTGGTCGAAGCTCTCCTGCTCGAACAGGTACTGGATGTGCGTGTAGCTCTCGCCCGCCTTCACCACCACCTTGTTGATCTTGAAGTGCAGAGCCTGGTTCCGCCAGCGGCAAGTGAGCACGTAGTCCCCCAGGCTGGTGAGCGAGTCCCGGATGAGGAAGTCCCCGTTGCGCTGTACCAGCGTCTCGGAGACCTGTGGGAGCCATGGATAGGCTGGAGTATGACAGGGATAGGAAAGGGCCACCCCACAGTTGAGGGGACACAGACTAGTCCTAGGGTAGAGAAGAGCCAGTGATCAGAGACCTCATACAGCGGAGGCTTAGGACCCGAGACACCAATGACCCAGATGCCAAGGAGGCACCTCAGCCCAGAGGCTGAGGTCTGGGGCACAGAGACACAGCAATGGAAGGACATGGTGCCCTGGAATGGCTATCACAGGGACCAGGGGCTGGAAGAACAGATGTTGCCTGGATCTGAAATCCACTCCTTCTCAGAGTTCCCAGTTGTCATCATTATTGTTGTTAGGTACCGTCGAGTCAGTATCAGACTCATAAAGAACTTCATAGGGTTTTCAATGGCTGACTGTTTCAGGATTGCCTTGGGAATGGGTTGCCATGTCCTTCTCCCATTTTTGCAGTGTTGGAAATTGAACTCGGGACCTCAGAGACTGCAGCGCAGCACTCTACCAACTGAGGTAAATCCCAGCCCAGAGTTCCCAGGGCAGAGTGAATTCCAGGTCTTCACTCCCCTAAATACCTGAGGGCCAAGTCAGCTCCACGCCTCTGCAACCTCAGCTGCCTTCTCTGCCTGGAGACCTCCCACCCATCTCACAAAGGCCTCCATCCTCAGTGCCCCTGCCCCCCCTGTGCCACTTGCGTTCACGTGGAGAACTCCATTCTTATACTTTTCCCAACGGGTCCTCACTGTCTACACCTCCCCCCACCCAGAGTTATCAGCCCTCCAGGTAAGCCACCAGCTCCTCCATCTTCGCAGCCTGCTGCCCAGCACAAGGCCTGACAGGGTTGGTGTGTGGTGAAGATATAAAGTGTAAATGAAAGAAGGAACAGGTGCTGGGCGTAGTGGCGCACATCTGTAATCCCAGCAGCTTGGGAGGCGGAGGCAGAAGGATCGCAAGTTCAAGACCAGAGGCAGTCTGTGTAACTTAGTGAGACCCTGTCTCAAAAAGTAAACAATGGGCTGGGGGTGTAGCTCAGTGGTCCAGCACTTGCAGAGCATGCAAGTTCGAGGCCCTGAGTCCAACTCCCAGTACCACAAAAAAAAAAAAAAAAAAAAAAAAAAAGAAAGAAAGAAAGAAAGAACAGGTGATGATCAGCCCAGGTCTGTGGCTCATTAAAGTCACCTCAGTCCAGAAACCCAACTTGGCCCAAACTGAGTAACCCAAAGACTGATACTAGCCAAACACACAAGAGCCTGATATATAGACCGGGAACAATAAAAGTAATAACGATAAAAATAAACCCAACATTCATTGAACTCATTGGTGTCAGACATCATGTCAAGCACTTTGCCTGCGTTATTTCATTTAATCTTCATGAAGACCCTTTGAGATAGGTATTATAATCCCCCCATTTAATCCCCCAGTTTTATAGATGGGGCTCAGAGAGACAAAGTGATTCAAGGTCACACAGTCAATAAATAGTAGAGCTAGATCTTGTTCCAGGCAGCTTGAACTGCACCTGTCAAACAACAGATCCGAGCCTCTGTATGGCTGGAGCCAGGGCTGGGGCAGGCTAAGGCTAGGGTGGTGGTGGGGGGGGGAGGGTCCAGGGCTGGGGCCCAGCCAGTGGCCTGCTCACCTCCCGGGGGATGCGGCCGTGGTACCAGGCGTGGCTGCGGAGGTCGGTGCTGCTGAGCTTAAGCTCCTCCTCCAGCTCCTTGTGCAGCCTCTCAGGTGAGGAGTCCAGGATGTACTTCTCCTTGGAAAACTGGTGGGAGATAGCAAGAGCTGGCACCCTCTTCGAAGCCCTCTTCTTCTTTCCACCCTGACATCACCCTGCCTCAGATGACTCTCTGTACCCTTGAGTGCTGGGAAAACTACGCCACCTGCCAGAAAGGTCCGTATCCAGGCATCCCTATCCTGGCTGGAATCAAAAAATTTCAATTCCACCAAACCATGCCCAGGCTCATCCTAGGCCCTGTACTATGCTCCAGGGCCAGATGTGATGATAAATAAGCTGAGGCCTGTCCTCAAGGAAGCCTCTAGGCTGAGACGAGACAAAAGCGGCAGCTGCGTAAATTGCAGTCAGCACCACAGTGCTGGACAGCGGCAAAGAGCCAGTAGCTTTTCTCAGGGAGGAGATTAAGTATGGGCGAGGTGGAAGGGCACTGGGAAGCCTTCCTGGAGGAGATGGCAATACAAACACATTCGTTACGCCCCAGGGACACCACGGTGACCTTGAAGTGAAGGGAGAAAGGATTTCTACAGGTGAGTTTAGGAGGTAAGGCAGCAGATATCGCAGGCGAAGTTGTGGACCCAAACAGCTGGAACAGAGAATACTTTACAAGGGTACTTTCTGCGATGGTGAAGTGCAGTGTAAGGGTGGGGAGATTAGGTGCCGTAGAGTCAGGTCCGACTCATAGTGACCCTATGTACTCTCTGCTATTCATACAGTTTTCAAAGGCTTTTTTGGAGAGTGGGTTGCCTGGTCCTCCCATTCTTGCAGTGCTGGGGATTGAACTCAGGGCCTCAGGGTGTGCAGAGCAAACACTCTACCAACTGAGCGATGGCAGCCATAAACAAGGACAGAAGACTCACACAGACATCTTTGTGACCCATTACAATTCTCAAAGCCCCTTTCCTCTGCGATCTCAAACCATCCTTGCCAGATGTGGAAATTGCTGAGGCAACCCAGCAGGGAAGCCCAAGGTCTCTCATGGGAGATAGTTCCAAGGACTCCACCTTCCCACCTGACTAGGGGTAGATTCCTGGTTTCTGGGTTACTATGTCCCGAGGTTAGAGGTCACCCAATCCCAGAGGCCATAAGATTGGGGGAAGGAGGCCCCCCACTGTCAGGTGCACCCCCATCATAGAGCCCAGCCCAACTCTGGCTCTGCCATGTGAACAGTCTGGGCCTCAACTTCTTTCTCCTTAAAATGGGTACAATGATAGGGCCAGGCTGACCTGTGGCCAGGATGAAAGGAGACAACACTCCAAACACTACAGCTAGCACACAGATGTCCTTGTGACCAAAGGGACGTGCAGTGTTTCTTCCTTTCCCTCCCCCAACTCCAGGCCCCAAAGATGGCTGTTCCAGAAAGAGAGAGCAGTAAAATGAGTCTCTCCCCGTGACCCCCACTCCGCAGAGCTCAAAGGCCCTAAAGGCCACTCCTTGCCTTCTCAGGCCTTCCTCAGGACTCAAACCCTCACTCTGTAGCTCCATTTTCTACCCCCCTGCTCCACGCTGCCTGGATTTACCCTGATTCACATGGTACCCTGGACAGCATGCTTCCAGCTCCAGAAAGACCCAGACTCCCGACTCCATTCATTCAACATTCACCAACCCCCACTCAGGACCCATGCTGAGGCTGGAGTCTGAGGTGACCAGGATGGTCCTCTGCCCCAGGGGAGCTCACGCAGAGCTCGACACTCAGTGCCAGGTTTTCTGCCTGCTCAGGGATGCACAGAGCTCCCTCCTGCCCAGTCAGGGGTCCTTTTCCTGGGAAGGTGGCATTTCCACGGAGGAGCCAAGAAAAGGCTGGGGTGGAGGGAACAGGGGGGTGGGAATAGTGGTAAAGGTGGGGCCCTCTGGACCAAGCCAAGAGCCGAGGGTGGGATTGGGATGGTGGAGGAGCTAAAAAGGTGCTGTGGATGGCAGGGGCAGGTCCGGTAGGCTATGAGGCTCCTGAAGAGCTGGCGGTCACCTGAAGGCCACAGGAGAGCCACAGAAGGATGGTTAAGGGTTAAGTCAGCTTCGATCTGCTGTGGCGAGTGGCCTGGTGTCTGCAGGCCATGACAGAACAGAGTGTGGTGTGGGGAGAGAGCAGGGAAGAGGTGTTTGGGTGGCCATTGGTGGGGTGTGGGAGAAGAAAGCCCAGGGGTCAGAGAGGCCATCAGCAAGGGTCCCGGGAGGGTGACAGGACACTCTTTGAGGTGGGCAAACCTCAGGCAGGAGCATTTTGGCAGTGAGCCAGGAAAATTGGGGCTTCAAGGAGTCTGTAGGACTCTGGGGACAGATGGTGGGTGTGGGTGCTCAAGGGAAAGGCGGGGCCTGGGGGCGGAATTCCGCACATCCTAGGCCCTGGGTAGAAACTGATATCCCAGAAGGGCAAAGGAGCCCAAGGCTGGGCTGAGGTTTGGGCCTTTTCAGATGCCCACACTTCTCCAAAGGGTCTCCTATTCCTGGGGACCCCTGCCCCACCCCCTCACACTGAAGCACTCACACCAGCCTAGGCCTTCCTCCAACCACACCAGACCCTGGGGAAGGAAAAACGGGAGGCACAGGGAAACTGGGAATCAGTACCCAGCCTCCTGGGGTCCTTCATACCAAAGTACCCAGTCCCATGGCGGGAGCTAGAGGGACATGAGGCAAAGAAGGGGAAGAGGTTGTGTGCTAAAGAACCCGGCCCTAAGACTCCACCACTGTGTGACCTTGAGCCAGTCACTTGCCCTCTCTGGGCCTGGGGAACTTCATCTGTGAAAGGCTCTGGGAGACTGGGCTCTTTTCCAGCCTATATCAATGGCCAGAGAGTTGAAAGAGGGGGACAAACTTGGTCCTCCCAGGCGCCTAAGGGTGGGGACCCCTAGGACCTCTGTGCCCTCCTTCTCACCCTCGACCTGGGGGTCCCCGGATCCCAGGAGCTGAGGGGTGGGCGGAGGGCCGGGGCGTGAATGCAGCATCCCTGCGCTGGGCGCACTGCCATTGGCCAGAGATGATCTCACCGCCTCCAGGGCTGCGCGCGCCTGATTGGCCCGGGCCGGGATGCTGCGCTCCGCCGCCGGCGGGGCCGTCATTCAGGCGGGCTCGGAGCGTGTGTGAGCCCGGGGAAGCGCAGAGGTGACTCGCCGGCGTCTCCCAGGGGGCCTGGGAGGCAGAGGCGCTGAGACCTCGGGTCAGGGTCCCAACCCCTGGCCGCCGGCGCACACCCCGCCGTCCCCCCACCCCCGGCTCCGTTAGGCATCGCAGCCCCCAGCAAAGCGGTCCCCAGATGATGCTCCGCAGAGGCGGGGTCCGGGTCCTCCCCGCCACCCCCCTCCGTTTAACCCTCGCCCCGCCGCGGTCCGGCACTGGCCCGGCAGCTGGGCTGGGGACCCGCGCCACGCACGTCCGCGCCCCCCTGGAGGACCGGAGCGCTGCGGGAGCAGTGGCCCGGCCGCGGTCCCCGCAGCCTCCCTCTGCTTCCCGCCCCTCTCCCCGCCCCCAGGCCCCGGCGCGGCACCCCCGGTACAATGGGGAGCCGGGGTGCCAGGGTCAGCCGCAGGGACCCTCGCGCTGGCCGCAGGGCCGGCGGGACGCCGAGAGCCTCCCGGACCCGGTGCCCGGGCTCCGCGCCCTCCCGCGGCGCAGGCGGCACCGCACGCTCAGCCCCCGCAACCCGGGGTCCCAAGAGTGGCCGCGGGACCCTCACTCCGCCGAGCGTCCCGGCGCCGCCAAGTGAGGCTGGGGCGACCCCGCCCCCCGCCCCCGACCCCGCCCCCGCCCCCACCTGCCGCCCTGCCCGGTCTGACCCTGCGGGACAGCGGCTCCCTGACCCGGGGCCGCGCACAGCGGCCGGGGGTCCCGGGCGGGCGCCCCTCACCTGCACCTGCACGAAGGAGCCGCGGTAGAAGCAGCAGGCGGCGGCGGACAGCGCGCTCCACAGGCTGCACCGCTCCGTCATGGTGGCGCCGGGCGGCCGGGGCCCCGCACCGTGCAGGGGGCGGCGGCCGGTGGGGCAGGGGCGCGGGGACCGAGCGGGCTGGGCACCGGCTGCGCGTGCCTCTCCGCGGCGCGATTACCTCATCGCCTCGTCGGGGGAGGAGCGGGGAGGCGGGGCGGGGAGACCCCACCCTCCGGCCGGCCGGGGAGGGGAGGGGAGGGGGCCATTGTTCCTCCCTCCGCCCGCCCCCAGCTCCCAGCCCCTCGCCCCCAGCGCTCCAGTCCCGCACGCTCCCGCTGCCTGGAGCCAGGAGAGGGGTGAGGACCAGCAAAGGGGGACGTCACCCAGGACACAGGGATGGAGTGGGGACTCCTGGGCCAGCGATGGGGGGTTCCTCCCTTCCTCACTCGCCGCACCCCTCCGTGACCTGGAGCCGGCAGGGGCTTCGCATTAAATCACGCCGAAAGCTGGAAAAATCCCTGACGGGTTTGACCTAATCCTTTGTGGCCTCAGAAAACCTCCGAGACCAGGTTTCTCGTTCTGATTGCGAATCTCAGGGTGTGAGGCTGGCTCACTCTGGGGGTGAACAGAGCCTCTAAGTGAGGCTCAAAGGGGAGGGGCCAATAGGAGTTCACCTACCTCCCCCTAGCTCTTGGTGGCCCCCACACCCAGCCCCCTCTCCGCAAGCCCCAACTGGCTAACGCAGAACGTGTTTGAAAAACACAACTGGGACCCGTGCTGACCTCCCGGAACTTTGCGAGTGCTGCCTCAGCGGGCGCGGAAAGCTGCCAGGCACCGAGCGAGGGCTCAGTAAGCGCACACTGTTATTTTCAAGCTCCGCGTCTCTCGGTGTCACCCGGTGGCAGAATGCTGGCCTAGCAAGCATTAGGCCCTGGGTTCAGCCCCCAGCACTCATGAAAACAAACAGCCAAACTCCGGATCATTTTGTCCTAGAATCAGAGGCTCTTCGATGAAAAGGGAGCCTTGCTGATTCTGCATCAGTCAAGCCTGGCGTCCAAATCCTTCTGACAGCCTGTGTGACCTCAGGCAGGTGAGTCCACCACTCTGGACTCCAGTTGTTTATTTTGGTTAAATACACCTGAAGCCCATATGGTGGAGCCTGGAACTTTGTGCTCTTGGAGTTTCAGGATCTTTGCTTTAGAATCCAAGGATCCACATCATGCTTTGGGAACTTGGGAGTTTGGAAGCATGTCAGGGCAAGAATGGAGTTTCGTAAACTGAATATCAATCCCAATTCTCATTGGAGGCTTGAAAAATAGAACTAGCACTCCTTTACTCTAGCCTGTGGGGATTGCTTGATCAGTTCCACAGTGCAGGTGAGCAGGTATTATCTCTCTTATAATATTCTTAAAAATCCACATTTTTAACTCCATAAACTAAAGGGGAAATACTATAACATTCCCCTTCAGGATCTCGTGGCTTGTCAGACAGCCGGGATTTTTGAGGTGCTGAAACATGTCTCCTGTGTGTCCCACTCCGACTTGGTAGCCCTCATGGCCCCAACCCCCGGATCTAATAGTCTAGAGGAGGAGCTGGGGCCTGGCTTCAGGGACCTGGCTTTCTCTCTGATTTGCTTTGCCTGGACCCCATGTCCTGCCCATCTCTGCCCCTCTTAGCCTCTCTCAAGCCCTCCACTCATCGGGGACAACAGGGAATGTTGGTGGCTGACTGTAATAGCCTGACTTCAGTGCTTCCTCTCCCAGCCAGCCTTTCTTGGTCTCCCTCACCCCAGCTCCCCTGCTGAGAGCTCCTGCCCCATTGCACAGCTGATGGCCTGGGCACCAATCTGGCCCCTCCCCACTACTACTCTTCATAGTCATTTACACAGATGAGCGTTACAGCAGCATCTCAGGATAATGGAAGGTCCCCGGGGCCAGGAGCCAGGCCAGCCTGCCCCGTTCCAGGCTCAAGTGGCCCATCTCAGGCCTGGACTCATTGACCCCACACTGCTACCCCATGTCATATGAGGAAACACTGAGGCTCAGAGAGGCGAAGCCCACATCCTAAGTCAGAGACAGATCTAGGAGTACAGTTTGGGGCTGATGGATTCTAACACACAAACACAGACTACTGTGTGATTCTAGGCTGGCCCCCTCCTGGCCTGGGAGCCCTTGGAACACAGTGCCTGTGGCTCCTCCCCGCCCTATGCAGTGCAATCAGCACTCAGCACCAGGCCTGGCTTGGGCTGGAGGCTCCGGGTGGTGGAAAGCCAAGGGCATTGTCTTGAGGCTGGGCATCGAACTTGGGGTACAATGCCAGCTCTGCCCCATCACAGCTGTGGAACTGTGGGCACATCACTGCACTTCCCCGGGCCTCAGGCTCTCCATCTGTAAATGAGGGCATGGAGGCCTTTAAGGAGCAGAAGTCAAAGATCTCATTCATGATGAACATCTCCCTGCCAGGGCTCAGCGGCCCATGCAGCGGCTGCATGCAATAGGCACTCAAAATGTGATTTAGTATCATTATTGTTATCATTATTTCCAAACTGCATTGTGAGCATTCCCAGTGCTGGGGACAAATGAAGCTCTTTTTTTCTTCTTCTTCTTTTTTTTTCAGTTCTTGGGGCTTGAACCCAGGGCCTTTCGCATACTTTGCAGGTGCTCTACCACTGGGCTGTACTCCTAGTCCTTGTTTTATTTTTTATCTTGAGACAGGGTCTCGTTAAGTTGTGTAGGCTGCCTCTGGCCTCAAACCTGCAATCCTTCTGCCTCTTCTTCCCAAGTTGCTGGGGTTACAGGCATAAGCCACTGCACTTGGCCAAATGCAGCTCTTTTTTTTGGGGGGGGGTAACTGGGGGTTGAACCCAGAGCCTTGTACTTGCATGCTCTGCAATTGCTGGGCTACTGAGCTGCACCCTCAGCCCATTTTTTTTTACTTTTTGAGACAAAGTCTCACTAAGTTACGCAGACTGCCTCTGGTCTCGAACTTGTGATCCTCCTGCCTCCGCCTCCCGAGCCGCTGGGACTACAGGCGTGGGCCACCGTGCCCGGCTCCAAATGCAGCTCTTGATGAGTGCGAGCTGTGACCACTACTTGTGCTGAAGTTCTGCACTGTCCCTTCCTGCTGCCCGCTCCCAGCGCCAGCGCACAGAACCTGCCCCAGAGACTGACATCGGAGCGCCACAGCCTCTGCACAGAAGCAGCCTTGGGGCCCTGTCCAGCCTGCAGGTTGGTGGGCACTGGTGGTAACAAGCATCGGGTTACTCTGAGTTTGCGGCCAGCAGAGGATGATAGCAGGTATGGGAAGAAGCTGCCCAGAGCAAAACCAGACCCCAAGTGCCGTCCCACTGACCCCTGACCCTCTCCTGCTGGGAGCAGATGGTGAGGGCTGGCTCCTAACAAGGCTCTGAGCCCTCCAGAGGCCCCTGACCATCCCCCAGCCCAGTCCCTCCTACCTTTACATAGTCCCCTCCAGCCTCCAGTTCTCCAGCAGCCCTGGAATGAGAGAAGAGAGGTGAGTGTCCCCAGTCCTGCTCGGTCCCCCAATTGTCAGCTTCTGCCCATCTGCCTGAGGCTAGCACATGGTCCCGGGGGCCCAGAGGGCTCATCCTGAAAGCAGGAACAGGCCCAGCAGCTGATGGCACTTGCTGGTGTCTGCTGGCTTAGCCTCCACTCCCCAGCTGTGCAACCCTGGGCAAGCCCCTTCACCTCTCTGAGCCTGTTTCCTATCTATAAATCAGGAATAATGGCAGCCTCTGCCTAATGGAGTTGCCTTGAGGATTCTGGCTGACCATTCTGCACTCAGCTGAGAACACCACGATCTCCTGGTTTCCTGTCTTCCTCCCGGCCTCTCGGCCTCTCGCCCCCACGACTGTGACTCTAAACATTAGAGGGCCCAGGCTGGGGCTCCGCCCCCTCTCCTTCCGTTCTCTAGCCCTCTCTGGAGCACAGGGCTTCGCTTAGCGGCTGTCCAGCACAGTGCAGAGCCACTGCTGGAAACAGCAGGTACAGAACCGGGAGTGGGGCAGCAATGGAGCCTAGAGGGGCTAGGGGCCGGAGGGGGCTGCTTTGAGGTGATGACACAACAGCCTTCCTGGGGGGGGGGTGCAGTGTGAGCCACTTCCCCGGGCCACGGCCTGAAACATCACTTTCCCTCCCCTCATGCTGCTTGGGCCTGCCCCTTCCCCACCAGATGGACACATGACTAACTACCTCCTGTCCCTCCCTGGGGATGCCTGGCTGCATTTCCAACTCTCCACAGACTCGTAGAGTTGGTGGCCTCCCTGACCAGTCCTCGGCCATCTCCGTCTCAATGGCCCCACGTTGGCTCTGGCCTTCCTGCTGCTTTGCCCAGGGCCCCAGGCTGCCAGGCCATGCCCCATCCACCAGGAAATCCACTGCTGTCCTTCCAGAATGAACCTGACTGCCTCTCTCCGAGCGCCCCCACCCCCCCACCAGACCCCCCTAGGCTCACACCGCCGCCCTCTCGCTGGCTCCCTGTGTTTGCACAGGTAGCCGTCAGCTGCCACTCTCACCAGGCAGCACCTAAGGGTCGAGGTGCCCATAGACCCTCCCAGCCCTCTGGTAGGGCCTCCCCACCTGTTCCTGAGGTCAGGTTTTGCTATGCTCAGGGTGATCTTGAACTTCTGACCTCAAGTAATCCTCCCTCCTCAGCCCCCTGGGCCGCTGGCTCCACAGGTGTGTGCCACCAGACCTGGTTACAATTCTTTACGCTAAGCTAGTGCTGTACCCCGAGCCACCCCCTCGGCCTTCCCAGCTTTTCGTGTGTGTATGGTACTGAGGAGCTGAACCCGGGGCCTCGTGCACACTGTGCAAGTGCTCTCCCCCTGAGCTGCACACCAATCCCCTTTTCGATTTCTTTTCTCCAAAGCAGGATCTCACTAAGTTACGAAAGCTGCCTCTGCCCTCAAACTTGCCATCCTCCTGCCTCCTCCTCCAGAGTCACTGGGATTACAGGCAGGTGCCATGGCGCCCCACCCAACCCTCCCTTCTCTTGCAGAACAAAATTATTTCCCCCTCCCCTCCATGTCAATGCAGTTCGTCCACCAAATCGGAACTTCTCTTCCCATATGAGAGTAAAGACGGTGCCGTTAGGCTACAAAATAGGCATAAGCCTGGCCGTATATTTCCCAACCCATTAGGACCTAGGTAGTCACATCGCCAACCCTCCAACAGGTCCCCTTCTACCATTCTGTCCCTCATTCTGCCCCAGCTGCATTGGCCTCCTTACCAACTCATTCCTGCCACAGGGCCTTTGTGCTTCCTTACAATGCTCTGCTTAGAGTACTCTTCTCCCAGATCTTCATGTGGCTTACCCCACCCCCCAGTTTATTCTGCTTACAGCCCTTTGCTCAGAGAAGTCTTCCCTGACAACCCCACCTAGAATAGCCCCTCTTCCTTCACTCTCTGTCCCCAGCTGTGCTTTGCTTTCCTCAATTTTTCTAATCCCTGCCCGAAATGACCACTTTACATTCATTTCTTCACTAAAAATTAATAGAAGACTTCACGAGGTTGCTGGCTTTGTCTCATTCACCATGGAGTCTCCAGTGCCTGGCACATAGCAGGAGTGCAACCAAGGTTGCATAAAGGAATGCACGAATAGTAAACAGCCAATGTTATCCATCGTTATTATTCATTACATCAAGTAGGTCCTTTTTCTTTGGCTGGGAAAGGCCTCTGTCTTCCCATCTGTAAAATGGGCAGGTTGGGGGTTGAACACTGGAGAAATATTTGCCCCAATACAGGAGCCTAATATTTAAAACAAAAGAAAACTGAGCTAAAAATAAAAAGTGGATTCTGCCAGCTCCTGAGGCCAGGAGCTCCTCCTTAAGTGTCCAAAAGCCACTCCCTGTTTGGACATCCTGGGGTTCCTTACTCCTAACTTTCCCTCCTAGAAAGTCCTTCCTGACATCTAACCACTGTCCCTCACACTGCAGCCTGGCAGTATTAGGCTTCCAAGGCCTTTTGTGTCCTCTCAGGCAGCAGTGGGCATGAGGAACATGAAGTGCTCCCTTACCCCCTCCGACTCCACCCACTCTTCCCGGGTGAGTCGCCCCATCCCAATGTTTCCGGCCATTCAGGCCCGGAAATCCTCCCACTGCCGGGAACAAATTGGCCAGGACACTGGGATGGACCAAGCGCTTCCTCCGGCTTCCTGTCCACTTCCCTTTGGGCTCTGGGGCAGGAACCAGCCTTGGGGACAGGGGACCTGCCCTGGCAATCAGCCTGGGGGTGGCCAGGGGCGTGCTCAGGACAGAGGCCCCAGCAGGAAGCTCCAACCCCATCCTTTCCCCCACCATTTACTCACGCTCAGATTTCCAAGGCACACAGTGACCACATCGTCCACCTACAACCAGCCACCAACACCCGCCTGGACTGCTGCCACGGGCCTCCCTGCCTCCATCATGGCCCCACAGCGCCAGCTCCCCTAAGCAGTGCCGTTGAAATGCAAGTCAGATGGCAGCGTCCTCTGCTCCCACCCACTGGCTCAGCAGCCTCCTGCAGACCTGCTCCTCGCTCTCCACCCACACCCAGGCAGGACGAGCGGCTCTCTCGAAACCCATCCCATCCCTCAGGGCCTTTACAGCTTCTGTTCCCTCTGCTGTTCCCTCCAGACCTCTCCTGGCTGCCTTCCCTGCTCGCCTTCACTTAAATGTCCTCTTCTCCGTGCAACTTCCCTGGCCTCCGTTTGAAAGTGCGACCTGGCTTGCCTGCTTAGCTCTGCACGTCAGCCTGCATCTGGCGTGTATGCATTGTATCTCTTGCATCTCCTCCTGGGCGTGGCCCCCCACCAAGGGCGGAGATTGGTTTCTCTGCCGAGAGCAGTGCCCAGAAACAGATTGTTGTTGTTGTTGTTGTTAGGTGCCATCCAGTCGGTATCCGACTCATAGCGACCCTCATAGGGTTTTCAATGGCTGTTTCGGGATTGCCTTGGGAGTGGATTGCCAGGCCCTTCTCCCATTTTTGCGGTGCTGGGAATTGAACTCGGGACCTCAGAGACTGCAGCGCAGCGCTCTACCCACTGAGCTAAATCCCAGCCCATAGGCACCCAGTTTGTTTTTTTTCTCCAATGTTGAGAATAGAATCCAGGGCCTCGTGCCTCAGCCACCATGCCTGGCTTCTTTCATCCTTTTTTTTTTTTTTTTTTTTTTTTGCGGTACTGGGAGTTGAACCCAGGGCCTCTCGATTGCATGCTTTGCAAGTGCTGGACCACTGAGCTGCACCCCCGGCCCTTTTTTTTTTTTACTTTCTGAGACAGGGTCTTGCTAAGTTACGCAGACTGCCTCTGGTCTCAAACTTGCAATCCTCCTGCCTCTGCCTCCCGAGCCTCTGGGATTACAGGCACGCACCACCGTGCCTGGCTTTAGCACCAATTTTTGTGTGTGTGTGTGTGGTACTGGGGGTTGAACCCAGGGCCTCACACCTGCGTGCTCTGCAAGTGCTGGACCACTGAGCTGTGCCCCCCAGTCCATTTTTTTACATTTTTGAGGAAGGCTCTCACTAAATTACGAAGACTGTCTCTGGTCTCGAACTTGCGATCCTCCTGCCTCCGCCTCCTAACCCGCTGGGATTACAGGCGTGCACCACCGTGCCTGGCTTTAGCCCCAATATTTTTTTGAGTGAATGCAGTCACAGCCGTCTTCTGCTTTCCTGAGGACAAAGTCCTGTCCCCCTGGCTTGGCCTTCTGTACCAGGCCTCTGCCACCTCCTGCTCTCTGCCCTCGCTTTTCCAGCCTCCTCAAACACCCTCCAAAAAGGTCCACTGCCTGCCGGCCTTAGCACATGAGGTTCCTTCTGCCTGGACCATCCTCTCTTCATTATATCTGGGTAATTCCTTCTCAGCCTTCAGTATTCAGTTTAGAGATTTCTAGAACACCGTCCTTCTCCAATCCACGAATCACAGCATCCATTTATAAAAAGTCAGCTCCGTGAATTAATTCATTATTTTCTTATTTTATGAACTTAAAAGACACTTCCTGATATGAGTGATAAAATCAATTAATAAATAATCATGACAACTGAGCTAAATCAGGCCCTTTAATCAGCAGCATTAATTATTTAAATAAGCAACCCCTTTAATTGCCTGTATGAACTGAGCTGTTCTGATAACTGATAACCATATATTGCATACATTAATTAATTGCATTAATGCGCAGTAATTAGAGCCCATTATCCTTTATTTCCCTAACGCATGCTTAAATCTGAACTTCAAGTTCAGCCTGCTGCCCCAGGCCAGAGGGAATGGCGAGTGTCCTGGAGGATCGTGGCGAGGGGAAGGGAGAGGCTCTGCCCTACTCCACCCCGGCCCTCCTTGGAGGCGGCAGGATGGGACACCTTGCCCTCCACTCTGCCACAGAGGCCGGTCCTACGGCCTGGAGAGGACACTTCCCCAGCCTTGGCACCTGCTTCTGGGCTTTCCTCTGCCCTACCCTCGCTCCCTGCCTTCCTGTCTCAGGGACTCAACTTCCTCATCTGTGAAGTGGGCACATGGTTAACTGTCTCCCTGGAGGGGTGCAAGGTTCCCTGGCCCATGTGGGGCTCCCCACCCACGGAGATGTCCCATGCTGCCCTTTCTGGGCAACTGAGCTTGGCTCACCCCTGACGGCAGCGAGCACCTGTCTGCTCTGTGTGCCCTCGGCTTAAGGACCACTGGCAGAGTGCTGGGCTGGAGGGTCTCAGCCTCCTGGGCCACAGCCCGGACCTATGGGATTGCCAGACAGCCAGGAAAGCCCCAAGCCTTAGCCCTGCCTGGGATGGGCCTGGGGGAGCCATCCAGCAGGAGCCCGAGAAAGGGCAGCGGTCTAGGCAGAGAACAGCTGAGGACCCACGCCCTGAGCCAAGCCACAGTCAGAACTCAGGGGAGGAGCAGAGGGGAGGTGTTCGTGGAGTGTTGACTGACTGTCTGTGATCTCTAGGCTCCGCTGCACAGCAGAGAGGACCGAAGCTTGAAGTGTGACCCAGGCACAGCGCTCAGACCAGAGCGGGGTGAACCTGAGGTCAAAGTCCCTGCTCTGTTCCTTAAATGGGATGGGTGCCTCTGGAAATGGGGAGCTGCTGCTGGGAGGAAATGGGGAGAAGCTGGGGAGGAGAGGGCGAAGAAAATAGCATTTCAACCAGATGGGAGCGGAGAGCCAAAGCCAGGAAGAGGAAATGCAGTGGGAGGGACAGGGAAAAGCCCCTCGGGACTCTTCAGGGGAGGTGTGGCTGGGCTGTAGGAAGTCAGGTTCCTGCGCATCCCCTCTACGGGCCTCAGTTTCCCCTCTTATAGCATGAGCTGGGATACTTTGGTCCAGGGGCAGGAGAAGCCTTCTGACTGCTGTCTCAGCTGGTCCTCGCCATGACCCTGGGAAGGCAGGGGCGTCATTGTCCCCACCTGACGGAGGAGGAGACAGCAGCCCAGAGCTGGACAGGCGCTTGCTCAGAGGGGTACAGTCACGAGGTGTGAGCGGCGGAAGTTGCGAGCCCCCTCCTCCCCAGCCCTCACCCCGCCCAGGGGACCCCAGCAAGCAGGGTCCCCTGAGGGTGGGGGTGCGGCCCCAGCCTGGGGCATTGGGGTGGTGGGGAGGGGCAGCAGTCTTTCCCTCAAGCCTTCCCTGTTCCCACAGCCCAAGGCACCCAGGGGTTTCCAGGGCTGTGAGAAAGTCTCCGCAGGAAACGAGAGCCAGGAGCAGCTGGGCCCCTTCAGAAGACAAGGACCAGCCGCCCAGAGCCCAAGGAGGTTGCACAGGCTGGGCCCATGCGACCCCCTCCCCTGGTGGGTAATCGCTACCAGATGCCCGGCAGCTGACGTCACTCTGCAGGGCCAAGAGGGTCGTGGGACTCTGGGGAGAGCTGGGAATTCTTGGATCAGAATCAACATTCCAAGAGGAAATGGGGAGGGGGGTATCCTGGCCTGTTTTCAGGGCCTGGCACCAGGGCTGGAGTGGGGGCCACTCAGTGTGCCCAGGCTCTCTTTGAGGGTACCAGCTTGTCTGTTTCCTTCCAAACAGCCCCCTTGGGAGCAGGGGTTGAGAGCTTGGGTCTCTGGGTAGGAGGCACGAGGGAGTGAGGCCGAGTTGTGCTCAGATCCTACTAAGAGAAGAGGTCTTAAAACAAGGCACGGTGGACCCCCTCCTCAGCTCAAGGCCAGCAGTGGCTCCCATCTTGCTGAATTGTAGTCAAGTCCTTGCTAGGACCTTCTAGGCACTACAAACCCATTTTCTGTCTGAATTCTCCTCCTGTCTCTCCCATCTTGCTCTGATCCACCCACTCTGGTCTGCAGACATGCCAAGGACACTTCCACCGCAGGACCTTTGCACATGCCGTTCCCTTAGGGCAGTACACCCTTTCCCAGAGATGAAGAGAGCTTATTGCTTCATTTCCTTTATCCAGACATCACTTTCTCACCAAGACTTTGTTCCTGACTAACCTCCCTAAATTGCCCATGTCACCCCAAGGCCAGGTTCCTAACTTGGTTTTAAAATTCGTTAGTAGCTCTTTGCTCTTCTAGTTGCCCATCACCGGCATGGGGGCTCCACAAGGGCAGGTTTTATCTCCATATTCCCTGCTGTCTTCCCAGAGCGTAGGACATGTCTCGGGCAAGGGTGCACCTCAGTAAATATTAAAATGAATGAAATGCTCCCCCAACAAGCAGGGTGATCTTCAGTGTGTCGTTAAGCTCAACATCCGCGTCCATAGACTCTGTTTCATCAGCTCCTATCACTCAACATCAGCTCCTATCACTCTGTTTCTAGGGCATTATGGGTAGCCATTTGAAATGACAGTAGAGATGAGCGCCCTGGTCCGTGCTTATAATCCCAGCAGCTCGGGGAGCAAGGCGGGAGGATCGCAAATTCAAGGCCAGAGGCAGCTTGCACAACTAAGCAAGACCCAGGCAAAGTAAAAAATAAAAAATGGGCTGAGTGTGCAGCCTAGTGGTACAGCACTTCCAAAATATGTGTGAGGCCCTGAGTTTGGCCCCCAAGTACTGCGAAAGAAGAAAGAGAAAGAAATGAAAAGAAAAGAAAAGAGAAGGAGAAAGGGAGGAAGGGAGGGAGAAAGGGTGGGAGGGAAAGAGAAAGAGAGAGAGAGAGAAAGAAGGCAAGAAGAAAGAAAGAAAGAAAGAAAGAAAGAAAGAAAGAAAGAAAGAAAGAGAGAGAGAAAAGGAAGGAAGGAAGAAATGAGCTTTGAGATTTTCCCTTAAGATCTTGGGGTTGAAGTTGATTAGGCGAGGGTGCAAACCTAGGCCCTGACATTGAATCTGTAACCCCAGAAGGGTCCTTTCTTCTCTCTAAGCCTTGGACTCCTTGCTGGTGACGGGAAGCAAGAGAGATGTCCACTTCCCAGGGCCCATAGGGTGCTCGCCAGTTGTGAACCACACTGGGATCATCCCTGGTGAGACCCCAGCCTGGCAAATCCTGTGGGGGTGGGGTGGGGAGTGCTGGATCCTCCCCTCCTCTCTAGGCCTCCTTTCCTCCTCTGTAACATGGGTTCCCGGAGGCCAGGGCTCTCTGGGCCCCACTGTCTCCCTGTGGAAGGCTGTGGTGCTTGGGCAGCGGGGGGGCTAGGCTGGTGTGTTCCATCCGGGGAATGGAGCTGAAGGCCCCTCCTCTCTCCTTCCTCATCCTCCATGATCTCAGCGGGGAAGAGGGTACCAGGAAACTCCTGCAGCCTCACCTCTTCCCCTTCCTTCCTCCTGCTCCAGGTGCACCCTGCCTCCCCAGGAGGGGGGAGGAGGGAGGGACTCCACCCTCCCGCGTAGGCTGCTCCCTGAGTAGCCACTGGAAGGACCCCTCCTTGGGACTCTTGGCAGGTGATATCTTGCTCACTGGCAATTCTCAAATGCCCACCTCCCCACGCTGGATGGATCTCCTGAGATTTTCCCGGGGGGCGTGTGGGCTCCTGGGTCCAGGCTAGCCTGAGATGGGGCAGGGAAAGCTGTTCTCCTGATCCCCGGGCATGGGGACTCTCGGGAGAAATGTTCAGTTGTCCTTGGAGGGCAGTGGGACTCTGGGTCCCAGGGACTAGGACGGGTTCCAGTTAGCCTGCTAACTCCTCCCCACAGGACCCCTGGACACTTTGGGTTGTGGAGAGGGCAGGGTTTCTCCATTTCCTGGGTCAGCTCCAGGCAAAGCCTGATGCCAGTGGTCCTTCCAAGACCAGGGGCCTCCGCCCACCGCGGAGAAAGGCTTGGGCTGCGCCCCAGGCGGGGCATGGTCAAAGTTTCTCAAGACCCTTAATCAAAGGCACTGGCCCTGCTAGAGGGGATGCGCTCGGACCACTGAGAGCGAGGGCCTGGCTTGAAAGATGATGTCAAACCCTGGTTCTCACTTCCACTAACTTGGTCAAACGGGCAGGCAAACCTTTCCTTGCTCATCTGCAGAATGGGGATGATAAGCGGACCTCTCTCCAGTGACTGTCTGAGGAGGTGGGCAGAGGCTGGGCGTGCGCGGGGCAGGGCGCGTGACAGAGTCACACCCAAAGAGAGCCGACTCAGAAAAGTCCCAGATGCTAAACTCACACCCGGGATTGTCAGCTGCCCCGGGGGTGCAGATCTCCCCTTTAGACCTCCCCGGACCCAGCTCGATCACTCACCTTCGGGACCCCAGCGCGGGGCACCTCTGACCCACTGCGGTCATGGTTCCCCGCGGTCACCGCCAGCAGCCCACGGACCTCCTGAGTCCTGCGGCTCCCGCCTTTCTCAGCCCACCGAGCTGCCCAGCTCAGAGGAGGAGTCCCAGGGCGGAGCCTGGCCCGCAGGCCACGCCCCGGACACGGCCCTCCGCCCTCTGCCTGGCCCGCTCTGCCGCTGACTGCTCCAGGGGAAGCACACGCCCCGCCGCCTCCTCCCTGGCTCCGCCCCGTCCAGGTCCGCCTGTGTCCGCGGCAGAGAAGGGCGGGTCCCCAGCCGAGCACGCCCCTCCGCCTCGCCCCGCCCAGCTCCAGGGCCGAGCTGGGAAAGGCCACGCCCCTGACACGCCCCTCTGCTCCTCCTTGCTCCGCCCCGTTTGCGTGAAACCTTGCTTGCCCCTGGGTGGGAAGAGCCAGGCTCCCAGGAAATTTTCGGATCTGGGGTGCCCTAGAGCGCCCCAGGACCAATGAGATCCTCTTCCCTGGTAAAATCCTTGCTCCTTCACGCAGGAATGAAACCGAATTTGGGAGGGGGTGGCAGGAGAGGGCAGCCTGGGTCACCCAGGGGTGGCAGGAAAGCATTCGTTTTATTAACCATAAAAATAGCATTCCTGCAGGTGGGGGTGGCCCACGCTTGTCATCCCAGAGACTCGGGAGGCAGAGGCAGGAGAATCGCAAGTTCGAGACCAGAGGCAGTCTGCGTAATTTAGCGAGACCCTGTCTCAAAAACTAAAAAAAAAAGGGGGGGGGGCTGGGGGTGCAGCTCAGTGGTCCAGCACTTGCAAAGCATGCAAGCACGAGGCTCTGGGTTCAACCCCAAGTACTGAAAAAAAAAAATGCATTCCCGTTTCCGAGTGTTTGAGGTGTGCCATACACTGTGTTAAGATTTTTCAGATATGTTATTCTTACAGCCTCACCACAACCCTACAAGGTAGGTGCTCTTGCTATGCCTGTTTATAAGAAACTGAGGCTCAGAGAACGAAACAGACTTGTCTAAAGCCAGTTCTGCCAGTAAGAGGCAGAATCTGGCCTGGATTCACCCTGTGGTTTTCCAAGGTCTTACTCTCTATTGAACGCAGGTCTAGACTCAATTACAGCTCAGCCCAGAGCTGTGTTTCAGGGAGAAGCCATTAAGAAAACACCCAGACCTGGCCCTAGCATTACTTTTGCTCTGCTGGCTTTTCCTCCTTATCAGCAAGCACATGGGCCAGTTTAGGCAAGAGGCTCGGTAGATGGAAAAACTAGAGACTCCCGTGGCTGGGGGTGAGGGGTGTGAAGTGTGTGGCCCTGGGGTTTAGAAGGTGGAAGGTGCAGTGTGGTGGGCGAGTGCCCAACCACTGGAGGCAGCCAGATTCCTATTCAGATCCCAGGTCCACGGGGCCTTGGTTGAGTCTCAGTTTCCCCACTTGCACCCGGGGCTAATAATAGAATCTTCTTCTGGGTTTTGAGACAGGGTCTTGCCATGTAGCCCTGCCTGGCTTTGAACTCTCGCTCCTCCTGCCTTTGCATCCCGATGCTGGGATTACCTGTATGAACTGCCATACCCAGAAATGGACTCCCCTACAGAGTTCTCAGAGGGATGATGCTTGCTAAATGGGAGCGATAGCCATATCATCACTGTTTGTACTTCTACAGGAACTCAACTCACCCTACATCCAAGTTAACAAATGGCTTTTAGACCAGGTGCAGAAATGTTGTCCGGGAGCATTGCGGGTGGAGAGTCAGAGGAGGGACTCCAAGGCAGGAGTCCAGTGCCTGGGCATAGGGTTCACCCAGCAGCCGAGACCCATGCTGGAAGCAGCCACTCGCTTTGAGTTGGGCGAGACTCAGTTCAAATTCTAGCTTAGTCACTTGCAAGATGTGCAGCCTGGCTGGAGCAGATGACGTCCCCTCCCTGCACCACTGTCCTCATCTGTCATGTGGAAGCAGTAACAGTACCTCTCCTTGCCAGCTTTCTTTTGAAAATTAGTTACCAAGGCGCTGGGCGAGGTGGTGCATGCCTGTAATCCCAGCGGCTTGGGAGGTGGAGGCAGGAGGATCGCAAGTTCAAGACCAGAGGCAGTCTGGGTAACTTAGTGAGACCCTGTCTCAAAAAGTAAAAAAATGGGCCGGGGGGTGCAGCTCAGTGGTCCAGCAATTGCAGAGCATGCAAGTGCGAGGCCCTGGGTTCAACTCCCAGTACCACAAAAAAAAAAAAAAAAAGAAAGGAAGAAAATTAGTTACCAGTGAAGGGATTTGCCTAATGCCTGTCCTGTCCTGAGCATTTGGTTAATGTGTGGCTTTGGCTTTTTAGCCCAGATATTAGTGTCAGGGGCTGACTTGGCAGGAAGCTGAAGACAGCATCCCTGCAGGTCCCGCCCTCCCCTGCCCCCCCCTCCCTGGCACCTACCCTTCCGGGTGCACATTCCCGGGAGCTCGCTCCTCCTTTAGGTCTTCCATGCCATCCTCGGGCTGTTTCACAGTGTCTGCCTCCACTGCTGAAGCGTTGGGTCCCACTGCTGGGGGATCCTCCAAAGCAGCGTCTGCCCCCGCCACCACCTCCACGGCTGCCTCCAAGCCTGATGGGGCGGGCAGACCCTGAGGTAGCGCATGGGGCTCAGGGCTCACTTCCTGAGCCTTCCGGGCAGCCTGTTGGTCCCGAGCCCTCCTGAGGCTGGGGCGGGGCATGGTGCCCATGTGGCTGTACATGTCACTGGAGCGGGCATAGGCTGGCGGGCTCTTGGGGACTGTCACCATGTCATCCTGTGTGGCTTCAAAGGTGTCAGGCTTCAGCTGTGTCTGGGTGCTGAGGGGGGCTGAAGATCGCCTCAGAGTGAAGGACCTAGGGAGGCTGGAGAGACTCCCAAAGCCCTTGAACTTGAAGAACTCTGGCAAGGGGGAAGAGGAGGAACAGGAATTAATGACAATGCCAGAAGCAATAGTAATAATAATAAAAAGTACTGGGTGAGGGTCCAGGGAGGATTGGGGGCTTCATTGACATCCCCATAATCACATCCCAGCAGCGGGATACTAGGGCAGCTTTACAATCAGAACCCTGACCCTGAATCCCTGTTCTTCTACATCCTAGCTGTGTGACTTTAGGCAAGTCACTTGATCTCTCTGAGCCCCTTTCTCTACATCAGGAAAACAGGGATTCTAGTATCCTAAGGGCAGCCAAGCCTGCAGCTGTAGCCCTGTGGCATCTGATCCCATCAGATCTCGGAAGCTAAGCAGGGTTGGGCCTGGTTAGTACCTGGATGGGAGACCGCCTGGGAACACCAGAAGCTGTAGGCTTGGGAGAAGGACCTGGCAACCCCCTCCCAAAAATCAATCTGCCATTGAAAACCCTATGAACAGCACAGAAGCACTGACAATAGTGTTTCCCCTGTTGTACAGAGGGTCGCTATGAGTCGGATACCGACTCGACGGCACCCAACAACAACAACAACAAGGGCAGCCAAGGACTGAAGAAAAGCACGTAAACAGCATGCCACCCGTGCTGCCTGACACCCAGAAGATCCTCAGGAAGAAGTGGCAAAGCCAATAAAGATGATAATACATGCGTCCGTGTTTGTCAAGCACACGGCATGAATTCTCAGCGCACCTCAATGGCCCGGGTGTCAGCCCCCACGCTCCAGATGAGGAAACGCAGATTCGGAGCATTGGGGTGAACTGCTAGAGGTCACACAGGCCTCGGTGAAGTGAGCGAGCCTGTGTGTGGGTTGGGGGTTGCTGGGTTCCGGAGGGGGTGTCTCCAGGCAGCCTCTGAGCCCCTGGGCTGGGGGTGAAAAGAGGAGAGGAGGCTGCGGGCCTGCTGTGGTCCTGTCCTTCCTGTCTGCTGAGCCCGCGCTTCCAGACTCAGGCAGCAGTGCTCGGGTGATACCATCTCCGAGTTTCCGCGGGGGTGCGTGAGCGCGTGAGGTCACGCTTGCCTGCCCCCAGGTGGGGGACTGTCCCTTCCCACAGCACTGCCATCTGATTTCGCAGCGGAACAAAAAAGGAAAAAACTGGCATTTTCTACTTCCTCGGCCTCCCCCACCTCCTCAGCCCTCACACCCACGTGGGAACGGAGGTAGGACGGCCCCATTTGACAATGATGGAAACTGAGGCCCAGCTAGGGGAAGGGACGCACCCAGGGTCACACAATGAGGCCGTGGCTGAGCCTGGAGGGAGGCCCCTGGCACCGGGTTGCAGCGTCAGTGTTCTGGGACTTTCTTCCCAGCCCTGCCCACCCCTCCCCTGGGCCTCGCCTCAGATAGCACCTGCCAGAGCTCCGCTCTTGCACAGCGAGGCCCGCAGAGAGCTCCCTCAAGCTCAGCAAGAAGGCCCCTGACTGCCTCTTTCCTCAGCACCATTATATTATTTTCTCCTGGACACTAGGAGTCTGGAGGAGACAGTGATGAGGGCAGAGAGCGAAACTGAGGCCCGGAGTCCAGGGACTGGGATTGAGCCCTGCTGCGCAGCCCATGAGACTTCAGGCAGGTCTCTGGGCCTCAGCATTCCCATCTGGGCAATGGAGTCACACCCTCCCTACCCTGCCCCATGCTGTCAGACCAAAGGAGTCAGGGGACAGGAGAGGTTTGCTGGGCCTAGAGAGAGGGACCTGGAGGAAGAAACAGCAGTGGGTGGATGTGGTGGACCCAGAACCCCAACAAGAGCAGCTCCCAAACTCGCTGCAGGTGGGACACGGGACAGCACCCCCAGGCACCTCCCCAGCTCCCGTGAGGTCTGGGGCAGGAGGATGGAGTGGGGGAAGATCTCCCCCTGCCCAGGCGGGAGGTCAGAGAGAGAGAGAGAGCCCAAGAGGCAGGGCGGCGTGAGATGTAGAGATGGACAGAGGGACAGAAACAGGGGAAGCCAGAGGGACGGAGCCAGAGGGAGACCCTGGGCCGACCCGGGCAGCTGCCTGGCGAGAGACAGAGGTGGAGAGGAAGAGAAAGAAACGGGGCAGCCGGAAGCACCAGATGCAGAAAGGCGGGCTGGGCAGAGGGACGGAGGACCGCTCGCACTCACTGAACTTCTTCCCAGTCTTCTTGGGCCCCTCCGTCATCCTGGCGAGTCGTGCGCGGCCCCTGGCCAGCGGGCATGTGGCCGCCCGGGGCTCTGGACATCAAGGCTGCAGAGGCTCCCACCTCCCCTTCCCCTTTCTGTTGCCCTCTCGCTCGCTTCCTCTGTGTATTTTTAAACCAGCGAAACTCCCACAGCCCCACCCTCCCACCCTCTCGGCAGGGGGCGGGGGCAGGAGGGGACCTCCCGAGTCCAGCCCCCAGGGCCTCCTGGGCCTCCGCAGCAGGGGCAGGGGGCACACCGCGGGCCCCTGGGACCTGGGAGGTCTGGGGAACAAACCACAAGCTCCGGGAATGGAGCCCACTAGGCCAGGGGCAGCTGGGGACCTGCCAACAGCTCTCAGGGGGGCTGGCCCACAGGCTGGGAAGGCGAGGGGACAGCCCCATGTGTGG
The DNA here is from genome assembly GCA_007922755.1 of Pedetes capensis. Lineage (NCBI taxonomy): Eukaryota > Metazoa > Chordata > Mammalia > Rodentia > Pedetidae > Pedetes > Pedetes capensis. The sequence continues at coordinate 204,354 of VMDO01000114.1, forward strand.
GGCACTTTATTCTAAGCCGTGGCACCCGGGAGACGGACTGGCAGCACCAGAGAAGGGAATGCTGGGGGTCGGCCACCCAGACCCAAGCGCGACTCCTGCATGGGCACTTTGTCACTGGGTGGTCTTGGGCTGGGCCACTCACGTCACATCCCAAAGCCTCGGTTTCCTCTCTGTGAGCAGAGGATGCCTGCAGTCCTGCCTCCCAGGAGCCAGGGCACCCGGCAGAGCTTGGCACTGAATCAGCATCTGCCAAGATATGGTCGCTCCTGCCCAAGCCAGCAGAGACATGTAATGGTCTGCCGCACCCACTGGACAGAGATGGGGAAACCAAGTCACAGAGAGGCAGAGAGATTTCCCCGGTCATACAGTAGGTGGGTGGCAGACTGGGTTACACCTCGAGCTTCCAGCTCCCTTAAGCCACAGACTGGGGCCTTTCTGCCCTACAAGCTGTGTGTGCGTGCGTGTGCCTGAGTGTGTGCACGTGCACCCACGGGAGCGCACAGGCTTACACAGGCAGAGCAGCGAAGAGGAAATGCAATGTCCCGTGTTCAGGGTGTCTTAGACACCTGTAGAGGGTGTCAGCACACACCAGGACTGGGGGCCACAAGAACTGGGCCTTCACACGTAGCTGTGTGCTGGTGACAGTCCCTTCCCTCTCTGAAGCCTCGGTCACCAAACCTCTACAATAGGGACCATGTGGGGTGTGCAGCAGGGGTTGGGATGTATTCTCTCTGCCCCCCTTTTCCTCGCCCCCCCTTGGGCTGGGATGGAACCCAGGGCCAGCATTCAGGGAGGCCCCTCCTGCACCCTCCTTGAAAATAATGGCCCCAAAGTCAAGTCCCCTGGAGTCAACAGCTGCTTGCCTAGCTGTAGAGCCTGAGGGCTCCATTCAGGGCCTGTGGCCTCCCCAGCCTGGTGGCAGCTGGATGACGGTGCTTGGTGGAGGAGGCTCCAGGTGAACCTTCTGGTTATGATGAGGAGGAGCCCAAGGCGCTGAGAGAGAAAGGGTCACAGCCTGAGGTGATGGCAGCAGGATTCTGCTCACAGCCAGGCCTGGATGGACCAGTGCTCAAAGAGAAAGGGCCATGGGGGCAAGGGGATTACAAACCCAGCGCCTACAACCAACCGCTGAGAACATGCCGGGTGTGCGGCTGGTGGACTCCCAGATCATCTTTTGAACCTGCCCAGGACTGGGAGGCAAATCCTGGGACTGCACCCATTTTGCAGATGGGGAAGCTGAGGCTAAGGGGAAGCAGAGACCAGACAGACAGAAAATCAGGTGTCCAAATTCCCAGGCTGATTCCCCTTCTCTTCCCCAGACTATTGTTGGAAGGGGAGAAAGGTCTATAGCCTGGTGGGAGCAGGGGGTCTTCCTAGTGGAAGGCAGAGTGTGGGTCCCTAGCTTCTCTCCTAGTTGACAGTTCTAGGGGGACTTGGACTAATTTCTCAGGCTGTGGCATCAGCCAGTTGTGGCTTTCTGTCTGGGCTGTCTCTCCACTTTTTTTTTTTTTTTTTTGTGGTACTGGGGTTGAACCCAGGGCCTCGCACTTGCATGCTTTGCAAGTGCTGTACCATGGAGCTGCACCCCCAGCCCATTTTTGTAACTTTTTTTTGAAACATGGTCTCGCTAAGTTACGCAGCAGACTGCCTCTGGTCTCAAACTTGTGATCCTCCTGCCTCCACCTCCCGAGCCACTGGGATTACAGGCGTGCGCCACCGCACCTGGCCATCCCACTTGGTGAATAGCCTGTTTCTCTGGGCCTCAGTTTCCTTACCTATGAAATGGGGTCACAGCCACCCCCACATCCTGGGAGAAGTCCCTGGCCAGCTCTGGCTCTGTGGCTGAAGAGTGAGTGCAGAGGCCAAGCCAGGCTAACCCTGGCGGGCAGTCACACCAAGAGCCAGGAGTCCTGGCCACAGAGAGACGTGTTGCTGTGGCCGAGGCGCCTTGTCAGCGCCAGGCCAGGCCTGGTGTTGGCCCAGGCGCCAAGGCAGTTGCTGGCTTCCCTGGGAGAATGAATGGGGCTCAGTGTGGTGGCTGGGCTGAGCTCAGAGCCCCCTTTGTGCTGCCTCGAGTGGCTGTTGGAAGTGTGGCCGGCTGGAGACCTGCTGGCGGGTGGCTGTCCCACGGCCCTCCTCAGCCTGCGCTGAGCCCTGCACACCAACCCACCCACTGCTTTCCTCCCCCTGGGCCATGCTTTGCCCCACCGGCTCAGCCTTTTGCCTCCTTTGGGTCCCTGCAGTGTTGCTCAGTTCGGTTCTCCCAGGACGCCTGCTCTGGTTTCTTCCCTCCAGTTCTGGCTCCTCTTCCAGGGAAGAGGAGCTCAGGGAATGTGCAGGTTCTAGCTGGGTTTGGAGCCTTAAGCTTTTTTTTTTTTTTTTTTTTTTTTTGTGGTACTGGGGGTTGGACCCAGGACCTCGCACTTGCATGCTCTGCAAGTGCTGGACCACTGAGCTGCACCCCCAGTCCAACTTTTTAACTTTTTGTCACTGTTTGTTTGGTTTTTGAGACAGGGTCTCGCTAAAATATGCAGACTGCCTCTGGTCTCGAACTTGCGATCCTTCCACCTCCACCTCCCAAACCACTGGGATTACAGGTGTGCTCCACTGCGCCCAGCACTTTTTTACTTTTTTGAGACAGGGTCTTGCTAAATTACACAGACTGCCTCTGGTGTCAAACTTGCAATCCTCCTGCCTCCGTCTCCCAAACTGCTGGGATTAGAGGCGTGCAACACCACGCCCAGCTTGGAGCCTTAAGCTTCATAGTCAAAGGCCCTGGGCCCAGGCCAACCCGAGTTCAGTCTCTACCCGCATGACCGTGGGCAAGTCATGTCAGTTCTGCGAACCTCTTTTTTTCGCACCAGTAAGGCAGATACAACTTCCCTCACATGATCTCACAGCTGTGAAAGGAGATATTTAAGCCCAGGGTTATCATTTGTATTTTACGGACTTGTGTCTTTATCTATGTGTTCCACACAGACTTCTCACTCCCTGAGAGAGGGGATGGGTCTTGCTCACCCACATTGGCCCCTCCGCTCCCAGAGGACTGTACTATAGGTGCTCAATACATGCTTTTTCCTGGTTGACCTGGCTGCCTGGTATTAGGGGAATGGAGCACGATGGGCTTTGAAAGCAAAAGAGACCTGGCTTTGGATCCCAGCTCCCAAAACCTCCTGGCTGTGTGGCCTTGGGCAGGCCACTTTGCTGCTCTGAGCACGTTTCCTCTCCTGTCACTTGGGCCCAGTAAGAGTGGCACGGCAAAGTTTCAGGGAGATGATGCATGTCACCCCAGGGCCAGGCAGAGGTGGCAAAGCTGGTGGGAGCGGACCCTCCACGGCTGGACAGGGCATGGGTGTCACAGCCATCCTCTGCCCTGGGTTCCCCTGTAGTGGATCTTCCAGCAGTGAGAGGTCCCACCCCAAGAACCTGCCTTCCCCTTCCCTCATGTGCCCACCCTGTCTCTGCTCAGAGAAGGAAAATAGGACCCAGGCCAGGGACAAAAGCTGGCCAGCAGCCAAAGGCAGAGGTGCACACGAGGAATTCCCAACACTTGGGAGGCTTGAAGTGGGGGTGGAGAGGTCAAGGCCAGTCTGGGCTACAGGAGACCCTGTCTCAAGAAACAAAACAAGCTGGGCGTGGTGGCACATGCCTGCCTGTAATCCTAGAAACTCGGGAGGCGGAGGCGGGAGAATTGAAAGTTTGAGACCACAGGCAGTCTGCGCGTAATTTAGTGAGCCTCAGTCTCAAAAACTAAAAATGAATAATGTATATCAAAATGCATATATGGAAATGCCACAATGAAAAGCATGTCAGAATGAATCACATTAAGGTGTACATTAAAAATTTCCAAAAAAAAAAAAAAAAGCCCTAAAAACAACAACAACAACAAAAAAAAAAACTAAAAAAATGGGCTGGGGGTGCAGCTCAGTGGTACAGCACTTGCAGAGCATGCAAGCACAAGGCCCTGGATTCAACCTCCAGTACTGCAAAAGAAAGAAAAAACAAAAACAAATAAAAAGTTTTGCCAATGGCACTCGTTCCTCCTCTGTGCCTCAGTTTCCCCAAATGGCAGTAGGATGAGAGGGTCTTTCGGGCCTGTTCAACCACTGGTCATCAGACATTGAGTGAGTACCAGCCACAGGCCTGGGTCTTGACACTTTAGCCAGTCCACAAAAGGCAAGCAACATTCCCCGCAAGCCACTGAAACAGAACTCAAAGTGAGTGAGAAACAGCCAATTTCCTTTTGCTTCTTCCTGGGTTTTGCCAGCCTTGATGACCTGAGGCCCTGGGCCTGGGCAGCCCTCCAAAGGCTCCTGACCACCCCTGCCACTCCCCAGGGAGGGCTAAGGGCCCAAGGCTCTGGGGAGAAGTGACTGGCAGACGTCCAGGTTCAAACCAGGGGTGCTGGGGTGGAGGTGACAACACCGGAAACCCTGCTCAGGCCTCTGCCCACAGGATATGACTTAGGGAGGGCTTGTGGGAAACAGCAGCCAGCTCTTGCCTGAAAGTCTGACAGCGGAAGCCACCCAAGCCCAGGGCAGAAGCCCCAGTGCCACCGTCACCTTCCACATCTCATATTAGCTCCAGGAGCTGTAGGACTGAAGCCTGGCTCCAGCCAGAGACCAGATGGGTGGGGCCTTGACCTAGCCAAGTGTTTGGGGTTTATTCAAACACCAGTGTGGCTACCAGCTGGCTGTTTGACCCTGGCCAGGTGACATCCCCTCTGAGTGTCAGGATCCTCAACGTGCACAGTGGAAGTGACAGTGCCCAGCTCATATGGCTGAGTGACATTTGAGATAAATCCCATAAAGGTCTAAGTGTAAGACTAGGATCATGTACTTTCCTTCAACAAATCGTAATTACAGCCGTTATTACTTTCTGCCTCCCTACCCCTGATTTAGCCAGCAGCCTCCCTGCTTCTAATGAGTAGTATGCCGGTGAACCTGGCCCCAGATCACTCCCCGACACTGCCCCAAACCCTCAGGGCCCCAGGGAAGGTCCTGATCCTCAAGACCCTTCCTGGCAGAGCCCTTCCCCAGAAACAGGGCTTCTTGGGACCCTAGGATCACAAAGACCATTCCTGTTTCCTCCCAGGAGGCTTTGAAGGCAAGCAACCTGAGGTCTGAACTGGGAGCAGACGGGGAGTCTCCAGTAGGTAGAGAGGGTACCCGGGGTAGAGTGGAATCAGGAGGGCACAGCCATGGAGGCAGGAGGGCCTGGGGAGCTGGGAAACTGTATAGAGATTATAGGGCCCCACGCTGGGGAGGTGACCTGGAAAGAGCCTCAAGTGTCACATTCAGGGGTTCCCTCCAGACAGTAGAGGCACATGCGGACTGCACTTCAGAACGATCTGGCCCAGGCCAGTAGCGGGACAGAGGGAGGAGCCCGAACTCAGGATCTGATTGAAGGGATGCAGCTTCGCTGGGGCTGCTTTTGGACAGAGCTGGAGGAAGCCTCAGGAGGTTTCTGGAGACAGGAAGATGCTGGGGGGGGGGGGTGCGCGGGAGTGTTAGGGGTGAACGGTGGATGTGGGGCCTCCAACCTCCTGCTGCTGTCTTCCTGGCCAGACTGTAAATAGGACAAGTCGTGAAAATTCTCCACACTTGAGACCCAGCTGTCACTGTGTGACTTAGGGTAAATGACCTTTCCTTTCCGAGTCTCTGTGTCGTCTTCTGTAAAATGGGTTAGTGGTCGTGGTCCCGCCTGTGGGGCGGATTCGGGCTTCAGCGGGACCGCCCAGCACCTCCTGAGCACACTGGGGTGCTGAATCCATGTGAGCTATCTCTGCAATGACTGACCTGGCCAAAGCAGCCCGGATCTCGAGGATCTGTTCCCTGCCTCCCAGGGAACCCGAGCTCCAAAGGCCAGACCTTCGCTTAGTTCGCCGCCTCCAGTGTCGCCGCGCCCCCTGGCGGCCGTCGGTTGCCATGTCAACGGAGGGTGGCGGGGGCCGGCGGAGGCGGCGGCGGGGGCAGTTCTCCCCTCCTAGGGCCGAAGGCCTTCCCTCGGCGCCTCCCGCCTTTGCCTCGGGGGCGGGGGAGGCAGTCCCAGCCGGGGAGGAAGGGGATCCCGGAGGCAGGCCAAATCGAGAGTGGGGTAAACTGAGGCACGCGGCAAGGCGCCCGCAGCCAGGTGTGGCGCGCGCGCCCCACCTCCGAAGGCGGAGGAGGGGCCGCGGGCGGTGACGTGCGGAGGGCGGCCGGCGGACAGCGAGCGGGCGGGCGGGCGGCAGCGGCGGCGGCGGCGGCAGGTGCGGCCGCGGAGGGTGGGAGGAGTAGGGAGGGGGCGGGCGGAGGGGGAAGGGAGGGCGAGGCCGGGCGCCTCCCCCTTTATAACGCGCCCCCTCCCGGGCTGTCGGGCCGCCTCCTCGTCGGCTCTTCTCGTCTCGCCCCCTCGCCCGGCCGTCCAGGGCCCGGGCCCGGCGAGGAAGCCCCCAGGCCGCGGCTCGGGGGCCGCCCCCCCGCCCGCCACCCCGCGCAGCCCGGCGGAGGCGGCGCAGTCGGAGGAGGAGGAGCAGGGCACTGCGGCTGGCCCCGGATCGGGCGCCAGAGCGGCGGCAGCTTCGGCGGCAGCGCGGCCCGGGCCGATGCAGCGGGACGCCCCGACTCGAGCCCCAGCCCCAGCGCCCCGGCTCCCCGCGCCCCTGATCGGGGCCGCCAACAGCAGTGGCGGCGGCGGAGGCGGGGGCAGCGGCGGCGGCGGAGGCGCCTCTGCAGCTCCGGCTCCCCCTGGCCTCCCGGGAACTACAAGTCCCAGGGGGCCCGGCGGCGGGCGGAGACCGGAAGAGGCGGGGTCGGCGCCGCGAGGCCGGAAGTGGCCGTGGAGGCGGAAGTGGCGCGGCCGCGGTGGGGCCTGGAGCGCGGCGGCGGGATCCGGAGCGGCGGCGGCTGCAGCGGGGGGCGGCGGCGGCGCGCTAGAGGCGGCCATGGCAAAGCAGTACGACTCCGTGGAGTGCCCCTTTTGCGACGAGGTGACCAAGTATGAGAAACTTGCCAAGATCGGCCAAGGCACCTTTGGGTAAGGCCGTGCCCCGAGCAGCTGGGACCCTTGGGCCTGCACTTTCTAGGGCCGGCGTGGGGACGCCCAGGGCCCGGCCCGACGTGCTTGGGAAGCCTGCGATCCCCGGGGGCGTCTCCTGGTCTAGCTAGGCCGCGCAGCAGCCCGCCTCGACCCGAGGGAGCTGGCTGGCGGGGAGGAGCCTGAGGCCCGGGGTTGGGGGTGGGGAGGGGTGGCAGAGAGGCGCCCAGGGGAAGCAGGATCTGTCTGGGAGACGCTGGGGTGAGGAGCAGGGACAGAGCAAGGGCGCAGGGGCTCGGGGAGAGGCCGAAGATACCGGGCGGTGGAGTAGCCACGTGTCTGGGGCCCGGCCCGGCCTATCCCTGCCCTGCCAGCCCGGGAGTCTCTTTCCTGCTGCCCCTCCTCTGGCGGGGGAAGGGGGGAGGGGCGGGCCCTGCGGAAGTGCCGGCTGAGCTCTCCTGGGTCTCCCTTTCCTGCAGGGAGGTGTTTAAAGCCAAGCACCGCAGGACTGGCAAGAAGGTGGCTCTGAAGAAGGTGTTGATGGAGAATGAGAAGGAGGGGGTGAGTACGCTCGGGTGGGCAGGCCTGCCAGCTTGCTGCCCTGGCCACTGGTTTCGGTTTCCACCCTGCTGCTTCCAGGAGATTTTTGGGGAGAGCCGATCTATACCTAGTAGTTTGGAAATTTCCACGGTGTAGGGAGTTTGGGTTCCCACCTAAGTCTTTCAATTCGAATGTTTCTGAAGCACTCGATGCTTCGATTTTAGGCAAATATGGTTGGGCCGGGAGAGGGAGGTCTTGCTTGCATGGAGTCCACTTTGGTTCTGGAAGTTGAGCCTTAATCCACCTTTAGCTTAACGTTTAAGTTTGCATAAAGCAAAAAGAAAACATGCACATGGATTCTTAAAGTTGACTAAAACTCAAGGGAATGTACTGAAAAGGAGGGGTCCCTCCCTTACTCCTGCCAGCTTCTCAGAGACCCTCTTAGCAGTGAAACTTCTCAGTCTTACCAACAGGCACAGAACTAAAGTGCAAAGGTCGAAACTGGACATTTAGTGACTAAGAATAAAGTGTTTATTCCTGTTTCCGTGTGTCGCCTCACCCCAGCTCCTTGCGGTGTGCGTGCTACACCCACGTTACACACCAGGCCGTCTGAGACAGCCGGTTTCAGAGAGCGTAGTCTTACTCTGCCTCCCAGCCTGTGTTCTTAGTATACATCTCTCAGCCAGTTCCTTGCGCTGGAGAATTCACCTTTGACCTTTCTCTCTCTCTCTCCTCTCCAGTTTCCCATTACAGCCTTGCGGGAAATCAAAATTCTCCAGCTTCTAAAGCATGAGAATGTGGTCAACTTAATTGAGATTTGTCGAACCAAAGGTAGGTTGTTTGGATCTGATGAGCCAGTGAGGTTTACTGTGTTAAGAGCGTGTTGCGAGCCTAAGCCGGACACGCTTACATTGCCTCTTCTGGATTCAGACACAGCACACTCCTTTCTCGGGGTCCTCTTTCATCAGAGCTGGTGCTTCCCCCAGGCCTGCCCGAGAACCCACCCAGAGGAGGCACTGAGAAAATAGTCTTCCAGGGAAGGAGCACAGATGGTCGCTCCCGAGGGCACGGGTGTGTGTGGGCTGGAGGGGTGGGCGCCGGTTGTGGGAAAGGCAGAGGATATAGAGTTTTGACTTCCTTCTGTCCCTGCCCTTTCTGTGTCAGCGTCCCCGTACAACCGCTGCAAAGGCAGCATATACCTGGTGTTCGACTTCTGTGAGCACGACCTTGCCGGGCTGCTGAGCAACGTCTTGGTGAAGTTCACGCTGTCCGAGATCAAGCGCGTGATGCAGATGCTGCTCAACGGCCTCTACTACATCCACAGGAACAAGATCTTGCACAGGGACATGAAGGCCGCCAACGTGCTCATCACCCGCGACGGGGTCCTGAAGCTGGCCGACTTTGGGCTGGCCCGGGCCTTCAGCCTGGCCAAGAATAGCCAGCCGAACCGCTACACCAACCGCGTGGTGACACTGTGGTACCGGCCCCCGGAGCTCTTGCTCGGGGAGCGGGACTACGGCCCGCCCATTGACCTGTGGGGTGCCGGCTGCATCATGGCCGAGATGTGGACGCGCAGCCCTATCATGCAGGGCAACACGGAACAGCACCAGCTCGCGCTCATCAGCCAGCTGTGTGGCTCCATCACCCCAGAGGTACACGGTCCCCACGAGGCGCAGACAGCACGTCTCCAGGGCAGAGGGGAGGAGGGAGCGGAATGGAAGGAGAGGTCCTCCCTGGAGAGGAGGCTTCTGGACGGGCGCAGGCCTGCTTTTCAGAGCCACGTGGGCCGGGGCCGGCTCCCAGCACCGGTTGGTTTTGTGCCTCGGTGTGTACGTTGGCTTTCTGTTGCTGTGACAAAATAATCTGAGCAAAACCGCTTTGAAGAGGGGAGGTCTTATCTTGGCTTGTGGTGTAGAGATTTCAGTGCGTGGCTGCCTGGGCCTGAGGTGAGTCCAGGGGTCGTGCAGGGGTCCATGGGAGAGCGCGGCTGCTCGCTCACAGTGGTCAGGAAGCAGGAGAAGGGGGTGGGGTGGAGTTCAGAGGTACTACACTTGCCCAGTCTGCGTGACACCCTGGGTTTATCCCAGCACTGCAAAAAAGAGAACTCTCATACCCTTCCGGGTACCTCCCCATGCTTGCTTCCTTCATGTAGTCCTCCCTTCAAGTTTTAAAACTTGCCAGTAGCACTACAAGGTGGGGAGCAAATCTTTACTGCAGGCGCTTTGGGGGAGCATTTGAGATCCAGACCCTTATGCTGGGCGAGGCACGTCGGTCAGTGCTGGCCTTCTCTTCTGCAAAGTGGGAATCTGCCCGAGTCAGGCGTGGCAGGCCCCTTCCAGATGATTTGTGTGAAGGGGCCTGGCACTCAGGGTGGGCCACATCAGGGGTGGCCGTGCCGCTGTCCCCTCGGAGGGTCCTGTGCCCCTCCTGAGGTTAGTTTGGCAGAGGGTCGGTGGCAAAGTTGCTCTGACCAGCGGGCAGTCGCCTCCCCCCCGCCAACTCCACCCTCTCTCCACTCCTCCCTCCCAGGTGTGGCCAAACGTGGACAAGTACGAGCTGTTTGAGAAACTGGAGTTGGTCAAGGGCCAGAAGCGGAAGGTGAAGGACAGGCTGAAGGCCTACGTGCGCGACCCCTACGCCCTGGACCTCATTGACAAGCTGCTGGTGCTGGACCCTGCTCAGCGCATCGACAGCGACGACGCCCTCAACCATGACTTCTTCTGGTCAGACCCCATGCCCTCGGACCTCAAGGGCATGCTATCCACCCACCTGACGTCCATGTTTGAGTACCTCGCACCACCACGCCGGAAGGGCAGCCAGATGACCCAGCAGTCCACTAACCAGAGCCGAAACCCAGCCACTACTAACCAGACGGAATTTGAGCGTGTCTTCTGAGCGCCTGTGCCGCCAGCTCCTCCTTAGGGCTCGGGTTTTCTTGTTTCTTCTCTTAGTGACTTGCATTGTGGAGACAATGGGACATTTGAGTTTTTTTCTTCACATATTTTCTTTACTCCCCACCCTGGGCACTGCGAGCCACCAGCCGAACAGACAGGAGTAGGCCATTGGCTGAAAGGCCAGGAGGGCGCTGGGGCTGTCTCGCCCCTTCCTAGATGGCTGGATGGTGCCCAGAAGATCTCCATTTACCTTAGGACAGGAAATGGGGCTGGAGAAGCTCAGCACCCAGTGACTTTCTAAGAGCTGCCAGCATGATGGCACGAGGGGACAGGTCCCTCGCCATCCCCTGCCTTCCCCCAGGATTAGGAACTGGGAGGGGAACAGAGCCACCCTCAGGAACCGGCTGCTCGTGGCCCGGTCCTCAGGAGCACTGTGTCTGGCCAGGACTCTTGATTTCTTCAGTTGGAGAATTTTATTATCGTGTTTCTTTTGTTGAGTTGTTCAGAGACATTGCTGGATGCAATTTGATCATTTGCAATTAAAGGTTGACTTTTTTTTTTTTTTTTTTTTTTTTTTTTTTTTTTTTTTTTTTTTTTTTCTCTTTCCCAGTAAGTAGCTGTGTTATTTTCTGCATTCAGACCCTCGGCTCTTACTCAGCAGGCACCGGCTAGCATTGGATTGGTCAGGTCGCTGGGAAGTCTTGACTCTTTGCCCCAGTTCCCTTATGTAATTGCAAATGACATTGGTCTTTTTTTTTTTATTCCTGGGTACCTTGCAGGGCCCTTGTCATGTCCCCAGGAGGCAGATGACCCTGCCCCCTGTTGTTCCTGTGCTTGTGCTTGGTGTCAGAGGAAGGGGTCTCCTGCCCCACTGAGGGGACTAGCAACGGCGTGGTGGGGGCTGTGTCCACAGGGCCGACCAGGTGGGCCCAGGGTGCTGTGGCTGGCAGTGTTCAGACTCAGGAGCCAGGGGGCTGCAGGACACGTTGAATCTCTGGAGTTGTAACTAGATCTGTAGCTTGCAAAAGTCAGTTAAGCTGCTGGGTGGTGAAGGGTTTGAGGATAGTGCTGTAGGAGGTAATTGGAGGTGTGGGGAGGTGGCAGTAGTGTGGCCAGGCTGGTGAGTGAGGAAGAGGGAAAAGAGCAGTGTGAAGGTGGGGTCGTGGGAGCTGGGGGCTGGGGCCTTTTGAGGAGCAGTGCACACCCGTGCATGTAAGTTTCTGTGGGACTGCTGTAACGGGTTACCACAAATGTTGGCTTAGAGGGACAAACTTATTCCGTCACCTGTGGAGCCCAGACATCCAAGATCCACATGGGGTGACAGGACTGGCTCCTTCTGGAGTCTCTTAAGAGGCAGTTTGATGCCACTCTCCCAGCTTCTGGTGGCTGACATAATCCTTGACTTGGAAGCAGCCCTCCAGCCTTTGCCTCTGTCTTCATGTGGGCATGGAGTTTTCCTGTTCTCCATTTCTTTTTTTTAATTTTTTATTTTATTATTATTTTTTGCGGTTGAACCCAGGGCCTCGCGCCTGCATGCTCTGCAAGTGCTGGACCACTGAGCTGCACCCTCAGCCCATTTTTTTACTTTTTTGAGACAGGGTCTCGCTAAATTACACACACTGCCTCTGGTTTCAAACTCTCGATCCTCCCGCCTCCGGAGTTGCTGGGATTACAGGAAGGATTATAGGCTGGGATTACAGGCGTGCACCACCTCGCCCGTCTCTGCTCTCCATTTCTGTCTGGGAAGACATCAGTCATTGGATTTAGGGCCCACCCTGATCCACTGTGACCTCATCTCAACCATGTACATCTGCAGAGACTGTCTTTCTGTGTGAGGCCACATGTGAAGGTTCTGGGAGGACATGAATTTGGAGGGGACGCCCTTCAACCCAGTATAACTAGTAATCAGGTTCCGGTGGTGAGACATCCTAATGGCTGTGGATATTGGAATAAATGGAAAACTCACTAGGCTGGCCTAGTTGTTCAGAATGTTTGCTCTGAAGGGTGAAAAGCTTTTCTGAGTGTGTGTGTGTGTGTGTGTGTGTGTGTGTGTGTGTGTGTGTGTTTCCATCCCTCAGGTGATTTACCCCTGAGCCACACCCCTAGGGCTCAGTCTCTGACCCAGCAATTCCCCTTATAGAAATTGCTTATGAACAGTTGTTCAGTGATAGCTGCTCAGTTCTCACTACGACCTCAATGATCCTCAAGGATTTCTTCTGTTCACTCAGCATTTATTGGGTGTTTTTTTTCGCCTCCAGTACTTGGGGACTGAACCCGGGGCCTCATGCATGCTTTGCAAGTGCTCTACTACTGAGCTGCACCCCCCCCCCCCCAGTTGCTTTTTTATTTTTTATCTTTTATCTTGAGCCAGGTTCTTGCTAAGTTACACAGGCTGCCTCAGGCCTGGAGCTTGCAAACCTCCTGCCTTAGCCTCCCGATTTTCCTGGGTTGCAGGTGTGCACCTTTGTGCCTGGCTGCAATAGCTATTTTTTTGTTTTGGTTTGCTTTTTGTTTTTTTGTGGTCCTGGGGGTCGAACCCAGGGCCTTGTCCTTGCATGCTCTGCAAGTGCTGGACCACTGAGCTGCACCCCAGCATGTTTTTTTACTTTTGTGAGCCAGGGTCTCACTAAATTACGCAGACTGCCTCTGGTCTCAAACTTGCGATCCTCCTGCCTTCACCTCCCAAACTGCTGGGATTAGAGGCGTGCAACACCACGCCCAGCTTGGAGCCTTAAGCTTCATAGTCAAAGGCCCTGGGCCCAGGCCAACCCAAGTTCAGTCTCTACCTGCATGACCGTGGGCAAGTCATGTCAGTTCTGTGAACTGATTACAGGCGTGCCACTTCCGGCTGCAATAGCTATTTTTAATCAACCAAAGCATGCCTGCCCCAAGCTCACTCCCACCCCTTGTACCCCCACACCAGGGAAGTGCTGGGGCCTGCTTCAGCATCAACCCCTGGTGTGTCCTGGATGTTGGCCCCGCCTGTAGACGGTGCTGGGTGAACATCTTTGGGGGTTTTACCTCATTCCTGGTAACCTAGGCAACTGTGGGCCCATCATGGAGTCGGGACAACAGGTTTTTGTTTTTGTTTTTGTTTTTTTCAGAACTGGGAAATTGAACCCAGGGCCTCGCACATGCTGGGCAAGCACTCTGCCAGCGAGCTGCATGCCAGCCTCTTGTTTTTGAGACTGGGGTCTCCCTAAATTACACAGGCTGCCTCTGTCCCTGAACTTGTGATCCTCTTGCCTCCGCCTCCAAGGAGCTGAGCCGACAGGCGTGCGCCATGGTGCTCAGCTCCCTGGCTTCTTGTGACCAACGGATTTGGTGAAGCAAGACCTCTTCAGCAGACCTGCTTCTAAGTCAAGGGCACCCCATACCCACCTGTGATCCTCCTGCCTCTGCCTCCCGACCTCCTTCGCCACACCTATAAAACCCAAGTAATTACGATCCGATCCTCTGAGACCCCCACCCCTCAAGTTTCCTCAAGCCATGCTGCACAGAAGCTGCTGGGGCCTTTGCCGCTAGGCGCGGGTGGAGTGGCGTGGCCCGCGGGGACCTTGTGCCATCCCCTCTACCCCTGCTCTGCAGCAGGGCTCCCAAACTGATATGCCTTCCCTCCCCCAGACGCCATCCCAGCCTGGCAGGGCAAGGGCAGAATGGGCCCTAACAGGTAGGGGAGGTGGGCTGTGAGGAGGAAGCCCAGGAGAGTGGCCAGGTAAAGCCTGCCCAGCTGGCAGGAAGCCCAGCCCCAAAGTCTGGAAGTCTCCCAGGTTCTCTCACCCCCCTGCCTCCCTCCCCACTGCTCATTCCCTCTAGCGGTTCACCTTTAACCTCCGCCTAGTTGTTATTTAACGGGCAGGGAGATTCCAACCAACGCTGCTGTCCTGAAGGCCCCTGGGTGGACCTCGGAGGAGGATGGGAACTTATCAGGTAAAACGTTTCTCCCTGTAGACTTAAAAGGCCAGCACATCTGTTTCCTGTCCCATCTGGGTGGTAGAGGCCCTGGCGGCCTCTGCTTTCTGGCCCCACTGCAGCCAGAGCAGGGCTGACTGGACAGAGGTGCCCCACCTAGAAGAGGAGCAGGGCACAGATGAAAGGTGCCAGGTCCCTGTCCATGGCCTGGCCGGGGGCTGAGTTCTGGTGGGAAGCAGCCACGGAGCAGCGGGGCCCACTCAGGCATCCTTTCGAAGCTGAAACTGCCTCCTTCCAGGTAGGAGAGGCTGGTGACCTTGGACAGGTCCCCTCCCCTCACTAAGCCTTTTCCCTCTTGTGTGACAGATACATGGATCCTTTGAATCCAAGGATTACAGTCACTGCAGGCCCCAGGGAGAGGCCAGGTCCTCGACAGCGAGCAGGGGTGGAGGGGGATGGCACAGGTCCTCACTGGCCACGCCACTCCACCCTTGCCTAGCCGCAAGGCCCCAGCAGCCTTTGCGAAGCACGGCTTGAGGAAACTTGAGGGGTAAGGGTCTCAGAGGAGCGGATCGCTGTTACTTGGGTTTCATAGGTGTGGCAAGAGGGGCCAAGAACTCAGGCTTAGCTGGGTGTGGCGGTTGTTGTTGTTAGGTGCCATCGAGTCGGTATCCGACTCATAGCGACCCTCTGTACAACAGGGGAAACACTATTGTCGGTGCTTCTGTGCTGTTCATAGGGTTTTCAATGGCAGATTGATTTTTGGGAGGGGGTTGCCAGGTCCTTCTCCCAAGCCTACAGCTTCTGGTGTTCCCAGGCGGTCTCCCATCCAGGTACTAACCAGGCCCGACCCTGCTTAGCTTCCGAGATCTGACGGGATCCGATGCCACAGGGCTACAGCTGCAGGCGGGTGTGGCGGTACACGCCTTTAATCCTAGCAGCTCTGCAGGCGGAGGCTGGAGGATCACAGGTTCAAGGACAGAGACAGCCTGTGCAATTTAGGGAGACTCTGTCTCAAGGAAAAAGTGAAAACTGGGCTGAGGGCGCAGCACGGTGGTAGAGCACTGGCAAAGTGTGTGTAAGGCCCTGGGTTCAACCCCCAATACTGCAAAAAAAAAAAAAAAAAAAAAAAAGCAGGCTTAGTCTTCAGAGATTTCTGAATTCAGCTCCTAGTGGGGCCCCAGCTCTGTGCTATGGGCCCCTTGCCTCCCATTTCAGGCAGTCCTCCGAGGTGGGGACAGCTTGATAGGTGCCTGCATAGCCTGGCAGTGTGAGGGGCCAGAGCTAGAGGCCGCAAAGCCACCACTGGACTTGCAGGCCGACTTGGCTGGAGACAGACAAGCAGGGATGGGAGACCGGCAGGGCTGTAGGGGGCCCAGAGCCAGCAGGAGTCCCAGCCTGACACAGCAGACAGGTCACTTGGCCTCCTCAGCCTTGGCTTCTTCCTCTGTGGGAGGGGGACCACAGCCCAGCGCCTTGATTCCCCACCCGCAGGGGCCCCCAGCCCCTCCTGTGCCTTGCAGACTCCCAGATGAACACAGCCTTCTGCCAGGCAGTGGGGGAGGGGTGGCCTCAGCTGCCCGGGGTTTGGAAACAGTGGTCCCTGTGAGGTCAGGCAGGTCCCCTCGCTTCAAGAGACCAGAGCCAGAGCCAGGCACGGTGGTGCATATCTGTAATCCCAGTGGCTTGGGAGGTGGAGGCAGGAGGATCCCAAGTTCAAGACCAAAGGCAGTCTGCATAACTTAGTGAGACCCTGTCTTAAAAACTAAAAACAAAAACAAAAACAAAAACAGGGCATGGCGGTGCAGCTCAGTGGTCCAGCACTTGTATAGCATGCAGGCTCGAGGCCCTGGGTTCAACCCCCAGTATCGCAAAAAAAAAAAAAAAAAAAAAAAAGGTATGACTTTCCCAGGGAGCAAATTCATGAAATACAAACAGCAAAGGGCAGATAAAGGCAGCTTCACACTCACCATCCAGAGCTAATAGTGTTTGGCATGTAGGGCATAATTTCCAGGCCTTTTCCTAAAGTATTATTTTACAGATAATGTCCATTACTTCTCACCGACAGGTTTATTTTCTGAACTTTTTTGGCTTGTTTGTTTGATTTATTTTTTGGATACAGAGTCTCACTCTGTAGTCCAGGCTGGCCTAGACCTTGCCATTCTCCTGCCTCAGCCCCCCAAGAGCTGGGATTATAGGCCTGTGTCATCATGCCTGGCTTGAACTTTTTTTTAATAGCATGATTCTTAACACTCATTTTTTTTCCTGCCTTTACTGGTAAATATTGGTGGGGTACAGAGTAATATAGCATTGGCTTTTTCTATTATGCAACTATTATATCAGATTTGGTTATACTTTTATCAATTTATAAGGTTTATGGAGCCTTCTGACTAATATATAGTAAAACTCAAATGCATATTTGGCTTGTTATTGTTGTTGTTGTTAGGTGCCGTCGAGTCAGTATCCGACTCATAGCGACCCTCTGTACCATGGGGGAAACACTATTGTCAGTGCTTCTCTGCTGTTCATAGGGTTTTCAATGGCAGATTGAATTTTGGGAGGGGGTTGCCAGGTCCTTCTCCCAAGCCTACAGTTTCTGGTGTTCCCACGCGGTCTCCTATCCAGGTACTAACCAGGCCCGACCCTGCTTAGCTTCTGAGATCTGATGGGATCTGATGCCACAGGGCTACAGCTGCAGGCATATTTGGGTTATGTTCCCCTATTTTTCCCATGTGCTCATGAAGGCGCATCGTTTCCATTGAGATTATCCTCTCCCCCTTTATCCCTCTACATTGATTCTCCTCCCCATCCCACCTTCCACTATCTTCGCTTCCCTCTGCTAGTTCCCTCCCTCCTTCTTTCTACTCTTTATATTGTCCCTACTTTGCTAAATTTAATTGCTTAACACTCATTTTAAAAAGTATTTATTGTACAACCACATGCTTCCAAATCCAAAAGGTACAAAAGGGTGGGTGGTAAAAAGAATGCATGTACCAAGAATGTTCTGGAATGACCAGGAATTAGTCATGCAAACTTTTGAGGGAAGAATGTTCCTGAAAGAGGGAACAACCAGTGCAAAGTCCCGGTGTTCCATCATTCGTTCACTCCATGTGATCTTCAGCTAGCCGGGTGACTTCTCTGTGCCTCAATTTGCCCATCTGCATATTGAATATAATCCTAGTGCTCCTTAGGCTGTTGTGCAGATTAAACAAGTTCCTTTTGTGCTAAGTGATCACTAAGTGTGGACATTAGCAAAAGGGGATTTGAGCCTGGTGTGTTTGAGGAACAGAGAGGCGGCCAGTAGGCCGGGGCATAGAGCTCGATGGAGAGATGAAGTTTGGAGTTTGTCCTGAGTGCAGTGGGATCCACTGAAAGGTTTGAAGTGGGAGCCAGGCGAGGTGGCGCAAGCCTGTAATCCCAGCGGCTTGGGGGGCGGAGGCAGGAGCATCGCAAGTTCAAGAACAGAGGCAGTCTGGGTAACTTAGCGAGACCCTGTCTCAAAAAGTAAAAAAATGGGCTGGGGGTGCAGCTCAGTGGTCCAGCACTTGCAGAGCATGCAAGCTCGAGGCTCTGGGTTCAACCCTCAGTACCGCAAAAAAAAAAAAAAAAAAAAAGGTTTGAAGCAGGGAAACAAGGTCTGACTTTCCCCAAGTGTTGAGAATAGTTAGGGGTCAAGAAGACAAGCAGCAAGGGCACTGTCTGGTAGACCAGGGTGGCACGGAGGGGAGGGATGGACTCTGGAGGGCCTCCAGAGAGTGGACAGCCTGGGGACACGTGGGGTTCAGTGTGAGGGGGACGCAAAGGGAGGCCTGGCTTTGGCATTGGGCCCACGTCGGGGATAGTGGAGCTGCTTGATCCTTCGTCTCTGGGCGCAGTGGCGCCTGCCTGTAATCCCAGTGACTTGGAGGCGGGGGCAGGAGGATCAGCCAGAGGCAGCCTGCATAACTTAGCAAGACTGACTCAAAATAAAAAGTGCAAAATGGGCTGGGGGTGCAGCCCAGTGGGAGAGCACTTGCAAAGTGTGCTCGAGGCCCTGGGTTCAAAGCCCAGGACCACAAAAAATAAATCAATATATAAGATACTTCTCTTCATCCTGGGGGAGAGGCCAGGTGGCCACTGGAGTGGTTTGGAGATGAGGGACATTTGCAAGTCAGGCACCGTCACAGACCTGCGACCCAGGACTCTGTAGTGGCCCAGAGGCCTGAACCCTGGGCCTTCCTGTGAGAAGATGGCAGGAGGAAGGTGTGGCCAGCAGGGTGTGCTCTGTGGAGGGGGAGGAGACCTGGCGGGGAGTCCAGAGAAGAAAGGTTTCAGGAGCAAGGGCGGCACCAAGCACATCAACTGTCCCCCCCAAGATGAGGAGGGTGATAAACACAGCCCTGGAGGTCTGATCGCTGACCAGTTGTTCCCTCGGGTCATTTCTGGAATTGGAATTACAGGATAAAAGGGAGGCCCACTTTTAAGGCCTCGTTGCCCTCCTCAAAAACAAATATATTGACTGGGCACGGTGGTGCCCACCTGTGATCCCAGCAACTCAAGAGGCTGAGGCAGGAGGATGGCCGTTGGAGGCCAGAGGCAGCCTGTGCAACTTAGCAAGACCCTGCCACAACATAAAAAAATAAAAACAGGGCTGGGAGTGCAGCTCCGTGATAGAGCACTCGCCTAGCATGTCCGAGGCACTGGGTTCAACTTCCCAGTATTGCAAACAAAACAAAACAAAAAATCTAGTAATGCCTTAGTGGCCAGAGTTCGGGCAAGGATGGGAGAGGCTGCCCCCCACCGAGAATATGGGATTCTCCAAGGAAACATTTCTATCCCCCAATTTCAGGACAGGAACTCCTTGTAGGTCACTGGGTGTAGAAATCCAGAAGTGGAGGAAATCTTGTCTATACCAGGGGGTCTGAACCCTGGAGAGCCCATCAGAAATGCACCCTCCTTCCAAATGCTGCACAACCCTGCCAATGAGCTTGAATCTCCCTGCTGTCTATGGAGCCCTGGGTAGAAGGGGCAGCTGGATCCCTCTTGTCCAGGCTGTCCGGGAGATAATAGCCTTAGAGACTCTTGTCCTCCTCAAGACCCCTCTCCTTATCTTCAGGAAGCAGGAGCTGGAACACAGTACCTTTCAATCCTAATCTTGCTAAGGAGGAGACTGACGATCAGACAAGATCAGAGACAGAAAGCAACTTTCCCGGGGTCACACAGCACACACATGAATGGCAAGCAGAGAGAGTCAGTCTAGGGATGGAATAGATGTTTGGCAGCAAACCTGGGTGAATCTTGGCTCTACCACATATGGGCTGTGTCACCCTGGGTGAGTTGATTAACCTGAGCCTCAATTTCTCCACCTGTAAAATGCAGGGATAAGTGTTTAATAAATTTTAGCAAAAACAAACAACAAAGAGGCCCCCCCAAAAAAGCAAAAAACAAAACAAAGCAAAGCAAAAAAACCCCCAAAAATAAAAAACAAGTATAGGAAGAGGCTGTTTTAGGTAGGAGCAAGTGTGAGCAAAAGCTGGGATGTGGCTGGGGCCAAGGCCAATTGCCTAAGTCCTTGGCAGCGGGCAGGGACTGTACCCTGCAGTGGTGGATGAGGTGGAAGGTCGGCAGGGCCGGGGCCAGAGGGTTGTTGTTTCAGGCCTGAGGACACGATGGGGCCAGAGAGGTGCAATTACTCAGGGAGACGTGGATTTAGAAGGACCACCCTGGGGCCCGTGTGCTGCTTCTGCCGGCCTGCTGTGTGACCCCACACGATCTCCATCTCTCTATGGACCTCAGCCTGCCCCCTCCACAGCAGTGACAGCAGCTCTGGTCTGGGTTTGCAAATATGCATATCCCTCTGTGAACTTCCTCCTTCTGTGCCTCTCGGTCCCTGGACCAGGCACGCTGTCATCAGAACCTTGTCATCTATTCCCACAGTGCTCAGTTGGTAGAGCGCTGCGCTGCAGTCTCTGAGGTCCCGAGTTCAATCCCCAGCACCGCAAAAATGGGAGAAGGACCTGGCAATCCACTCCCAAGGCAATCCCGAAACAATCAGCCATTGAAAACCCTATGAGGGTCGCTATGAGTCGGATACTGACTCGACGGCACCTAACAACAACAACAATATGTGGCAAAAATGAAGAAATATTGAATATGCAATTCAAGTCCCTAAACAACATTCCCACAGTGGCCCTAGCACCCAGCCCAGGGTCTGGCACAGAGACAGTTTCTCAGCAAATATATGCATGTGCAACACCCTTGCCCTTTGGAAAGGTGGCGGGTAAAGCAGGGTCCCTGTCACTCTCTGCACACCTGCAGATCTGCCCCACTTCCCGTTACCCTGCCCCCTCATCGTCATCTTCTCCCTCATGACATTGCTTTATTTCTATCCTTCCTGGAGAGTGGGAACAGAGCGCCTTCCGGGGGCCCAGCCAAGGTCGGTTCCCTCTGCAGGAAAAGGTGGGAGGCCTTGGAGTTCATTTCTGCACTGCGCTCTATTTCCTTCCACAGACACTTGGCTTCTCCAGTAAAAAGCAGTTATACAGCCAGGCATGGTGGCTCACGCCTGCAATCCTATCAACTCGGGAAGTAGAGGCAGGAGGATTGCACGTTTGAGGCCAGAGGCAGCCTGTGTAACTTAGTGAGACCCTGAATCAAAAAACCAAACAACAACAAAAAAAAAAAAAAAAAAAAAAAAAAAAAAAAAAAAAAAAAAAAAAAAAAAAAAAAAAAAAAAAAAAACCAGGCTGGGGAGCAGCACAGTGGTAGAGCACTTGCAAAGTATGTGGGGGGCCCTGGGTTCAGCCCCAATTAATGACACACACAAAAATTGTACAAAGGAGGTGAGCAGAACAT
Source organism: Pedetes capensis (assembly GCA_007922755.1). NCBI lineage: Eukaryota > Metazoa > Chordata > Mammalia > Rodentia > Pedetidae > Pedetes > Pedetes capensis. The sequence goes on from VMDO01000114.1 coordinate 225,551, forward strand.
AAAGGAAATACACATGGCTTTTAAATAACAAAGTGTTCAGCTGGGTGCCATGGCCCACGCCTGTGATCCCAGCGACCCAGGAGGGGAAGGCAGGAGGACTGTGGGTTTGAGGCCAGAGGCAGCCTGCGGAACTTAGTAAGAACATGTTTTAAAATAAAATATTTTAAAAAGAGGCTGGGCGTGCAGCTCAGTGATAGAGGGATTGTAAAGTAGGCGTAGGATGCTGGATTTAATCCCCTGGCACTGAAAGAATAGAGAGGAAGGAAGGAAGGGAGGAAGGGAAGAAGGAAAGAAGGAAAAAGAGAGGAAAATGGAAGGATGGAAGGAAAGGAGGGAGGGAGGGAGGAAAAGCAAGAAAGAGAAAGAAAAGAAGGAAAGGAAGAAAGAAAGAAAGAAAGAAAAAGGAAAGGAAGGAAGGGAGGAAAAAGGAAAAAGAAAGAGAAAGAAAGGGAAAGAAAGAAAAAGAAAGAAAGAAAGAAAGAAAACAAAAGAAAGAAAGAAGAAAGAAAGAAAGAAAACGAAAGAAAGAAAAAAAGAGTCGGTTGAACAAACTCAGCCTCCTTTACAGTAAAGTGAGTGCAAATAGCTGCCCTGGGCATCCGTCCTTCTGCCCATTCCACTGGTGGGCTCAGACTGTTGTGAATATGTGAAGAAGCTGCTGGCTCCTGCCCTGCTGGAGCCGGGGAAACTGGCACCACCTCCCCTCTCTGGAGGACAATGTGGTAATGGGTACGAAGATGTCAAATGCAGATCACCTTTGACCCGGCGACTGCACTTCTTGGAATTTATCCTTTGGTTATGCTCATACATGGAAGAAATTATGAGAGTAAAACATTACGCATTACAGCATTGCTTGTGATGGCGAAATGTCGGAAACAACCTCAACATCAATTAGCAGGAGGCTAGCCAAATACACAGTAGATTTTCCACACTATGGAGTACTATGCAGCTTCAAAAAATAACTTAAAAAAAGACTTCCACCAGGCATGTAATGCCGGCACTCAGAAGGCTGAGGTGGGAGGATCAATGCAAGTCTGAGGCCAGCCTGAGCTTCATAGCAAATTCCAGGCCATCCTAGGCCTTACAACAAGACTCTATCTCAACAAAACAAAAACAGAAACAAAAACAACAAAAAAAAAGCCAATGGGCCAGCTCTTATGTACTGACATAGCGCGGAATGAAGTTCTGGATAAAGGTCTGTGGAGGTTCTGGGGTGCAGTTCAGCAATAGAGTTCTTGTGAAGCCCAGGGTTCCATCCCTAGTAAGAAAAGAAAAGAAAGAAAGAAAAAAAAAAAAGAGTGCATGGAAAAAGTCTAGCGCAGACTCACCTGCATGTGGTCTGCTGCTATCTGTGAGTACAAAAGAGAAGTCGATATATATTTTGTTTGTCAATGCATAAAATATGTCTGGGAAGGTTCCAGAAACTGACAGCATGGATTGCCTTGCCATAGAGGAATTAGGATGCTGGGGCCGTGGGCTCCCAGAGAAGGAGGCATTTAGCTTGGCACCTGTTTGTACCTTTAACTATTGGAATGATGTGCTACCCATCCAAAAAACATTAGAATCGAAAACAAGATAAAAGGTAGGAAAACATTTTATTTCTGTGGCTCTGGGGGTTGAACGCAGGGCCTTGTGCGTGCTAGGCAAGCACTGTATCGAGGAAAAAGGTTGGATGGGGAAAAGGATAGAAATGTATTCTACCTGTCTTCTCTCTCTCTCTCTCTCTCTCTCTCTCTCTCTTTTTTTTTTTTTTTTTTTTTTTGCCGTACTGGGGGTTGAACCCAGGGCCTCACGCTTGCATGCTTTGCAAGTGCTGGACCACTGAGCTGCACCCTCAGCCCATTTTTTTACTTTTTGAGACAGGGTCTCGCTAAGTTACCCAGACTGCCTCTGGTCTCGAACTTGCGATCCTCCTGCCTCTGCCTCCCGAGCCGCTGGGATTACAGGGGTGCACCACCATGCCGGGCTTCCCTGACTTCTCTTCAAATGTGATGCTTACAGATTTCCCAGCATCACTACCAAGAGTGCCTCAGCACCGTGGAATACACAGAGGCCCAGGGAACAGGGGACCTGCCCAATTTCCAGGGCCATTACTTGTCCTGTTCAGGGATAGAAAGGAACTCAGCTAAGTCAGGAATGGAGACAAGCAGGGCTTTCTACTTTACACCAGAGGACAAGGTTGGTCCCCAGGATCACACTTTGGGGGCTGAATGGAGGGCTTTGTACATACCTAGCAAGTTCTCTGCCACTGGGTGGCACCCCCAGCCCATTTTTAATCTTTCAATTTTGAGTCAGGGTCTTGCTAAGTTATACAGGCTGCCTCTGGCCTCAAACCCCCCCCCCTTTTTTTTTTGCGGCACTCGGGGTTGAACCCAGGGCCTTGCGCCTGTATGATTTGCAAGTGCTGGACCATTGAACGGTACCCCTAGCCCATTTTTTTGACCTTTTGAGACAGGGTCACGCTAAATTACGCAGACTGCCTCTGGTCTTGAACTTGCCATCCTCCCACCTTCACCTCCTGAGCCTCTGGGATTACAGGCAGGCGTGCACCACCACTCCTGGCTGGCCTCAAACTATTGATCCTCCAGACTCCACCTCCCAAACTGGGATTACAGGTGTGAGCCACTGTGCCAGCCTAATGTTAACTCTTAACAAAACTCTAGTAGATCTAAAAAACAAGACAAAACAAAACAGCCAAAAACACCCCACTTGCCCTACCGAGGTCAGAACTGAGCACTAATTCCTGTAATACATAATGCTTTTATTATTTTTGGTCGCCCAGCGACTGTCATCTGCTAGGCAAGAGCTCTACCACTGAGCTCCATCCCCAGCCCCATAGAGTGCTTTGATAATTGCCAAGAAGAAGATGAACAGACGTGAGGAAAATAGGCCAATGGGCTGGGGATTTTGCCCAGTGGTAGAGGGCCTGCCTAGCAGGCACAAGGCCCTGGGTTCAGTCTTCAGTGCTGACGGAAAAACAAAAACTAAAGGTCAGAGAAGGAAAAGTGGAGGGACTTCTCTTATAGGGGCTGGGAGCCACGCATGGTAGCGCACACCTGTAATCCCACCTCTCTCTGGAGGCTGAGGGAGGAGGATCAATGCAAGTTCAAGGCCAGCCTGATCTACATAGCAATTTCCAGACTAGCCTGGGCTGCACAGTGAGACCCTGTCTCAAAAACAAACAACAACAACAACAACAACAACAACAACAACAACAACAACAAAAAGACCCATGCAGGTGGCGCTGTGGTGCATGCCTGTAATCCCAGCGGTTTGGGAGGTTTAGGCAGGAGGATGGCAAGTTCCAGACCAGAGGCAGTCTGCGTAATTTAGCAAGACCCTGTCTCAAAAAGTAAAAACAAAAAAACAAAAAACCAAAAAAACAAAAGGGCTGAGGGTGCAGTTCAGTGGTCCACTTGCAGAGCATGCAAGTGTGAGGCCCTGGGTTCAGCCCTCAGTACCGCCAAAAAAAAGAGAAAGAGAGAGAGAGACAGAGAGAGAGAGAGAGAGAGAGAGAGAGAGAGAGAGAGAGGTGTGGGGTGGGGTGGGGAGTTGAGCCAAGAGGAGTGAGGCAGCTCAATGAAGTAAACACCTGGAAAGCTGTCAAGCTCTCTGCAATCAAGGAAATGCAGAGAAACCATGTGGTGGTACTCTCCACTCGGTGACCTGGGTCATCTGGGAAGAGGTGCGCTCCTCACAGGGCAGCGTTATGGGAAGAGCAGAAGTCCAGCCAATGACAGAATCTTCCCAAACATCACTTGCTTATTCTGAACTCAAACATTCTGATAAACATTTACCCCTAAAGCAGGAAAGGAGGAGGGAGGTCCTGAAGTCCCCAGTCATTTGAAGGCTTGCCTTTTATCTGGGGGATTTGCCCTAGTGGATCCTTTAGCGGGGGTGGTGGAGGGTGCCTGCGCCTGGGCCTCAGCTGTCAAAAAGATTTCACTGCACTACTTTTGTGTGTGTGTGTGTGTGTGTGTGTGTGTGTGTGTGTGTGGTACTAGGGGTTGAACCCAGGGCCTCGCGCTTGCATGCTCTGCAAGTGCTGGACCACTGAGCTGCACCCTCAGCCCATTTTTTTACTTTTTGAGACAGGGTTTGCTAAATTACGCAGACTGCCTCTGGTCTCGAACTTGCGATGCTCCTGCCTCTGCCTCCCAAACCGCTGGGATTACAGGAGTGTGCCACCGCGCTTGGCTACTGCGCTGCTTTTTCTTGTCAGCACAAATGGCGGTCCTCCTCCTTCACAATTTGGGAAGATTATGGTCCCCTGCCCTAGGCGACCCTCAAATCCATTCTCCACATAGCGAACAGCTCTAGGGAGATTCCAAAGTGCAAATCCCATCATATCCTTCCTCCCTAAAGCCATTTTTATGTAAATCAAACTTAATCCAAATTCCTTATGATGCTCCAAGGCCCGGCTGGATCTAGCGTTCCGGGAGCAACTAGGCCCAACCAGATGGAAATGCAGCCTCCCTGGGTGCCTAGTTTTCTCTTTCCAACCTCTGCCCATTCCCGTGGCTCCCCCCCTTATTTTGGAAACCTCTTTCCGCACGCTGCAGGCCTCCGCTGGTATGTCTCTTCCTCCAGGAAGCCTCCCCAGGTTTTTCAAAGTCGAGTAGTGCCCCAGGATTGTAGGTGCCTGGGCTTTGGCTGTCAAATTCATGAGCGAAGAGCCCGCCTCCCTACTGTCTGCCTGAGTCGGGGCATTTTGGGGCCAGGACTGAGTGACTTCCGCAGGGCGTCCGCCAGCTGTGTTATTCTATCCCGGTTCAAACAGGTTCTGGCCTGGAGCAGGGGCTGAGGGCTGCTGACTGGGACTGGCTATTTTGGGACGCGCACAGGCTGACTCTTTGGGAGGATGGCGACGCGAGCAGTGCGTGTCCCTTTAAACGAGAGCGCGCCCCTCAGCAACATGGCTGAGCAGCGCGGTGACCCAGGGCTCTGCCCCTCACAAGCATGGCTCGGGGAAGGCGCCCATTCTCATTGGTGCGGGCGGGGGACCTGGGTGCCGCTGATTGGTGGAGCGCTGGGGGGCGCGGCGGGGCGGGGCGAGGCGGAGTGTCTCCAGTCCCGGCCTACGTCTCCGCGGCTCTCAGACTATGTCGTGGGCGCGGAGCCACCTGCGCGCGGCTCTGTCCGTGGCAGCTATTTCTGCGCGCGGTGCAGCGGCGGACGGCGCGGCGAGGCGGGGGATGAGCGCGTGGCCCGCGCCACTGGAGCCCGGCATGGAGTATCAGGTAGCCAGCCGGCCGGCGGGCGGTGGGGCACTGACACGTGGGCCGGGCCTGAGCTACGCAGCATCCGGGCTCCGCCAGCTGGACCCGTAATCCCGAGCCTGAGGCTGGGGGGCTCGGGGGCGGGGACATCCTGGAGACCAGGGGTGGGGACAGGGGACCAGGAAGTTGAGCCCGGGCCGCCGGATCTGGGAATTCTGAGGATGTGGTGTCCCGCAAGGCGCACTGGGGATAGGACCGAGAGGTCCAGAGGCTTACTAATTAGGGCGGAGGAGCTCCGGGGTCCCCGGAGTCTGAACGGGCAGTGCGGGGTAGGCGAAGGAGAGGGAAGGAGTTCGGAGTTCAGACTTGAGGGGTGTAGATCTGGGAGCAGAGTCTCCATGATTCAGAAGATTGAGGATCCGAGGGCCTGGCACTAGGGTAAGAGCCAGAACCAGGGGCGGTGAATGGTGCAAGCATCTGGAAAACAGAAAATGTCTGCACGCGCTGTGTCACGGGCCAACTGCCAGAGATCAGAACCTGGTTCCAGCCAGGCAGGTGGCACGAGTCTGAGGGGAGTGGAGCCTCCAACCAGTCATGAGGCTCTCAGGGCAAGAGACACGGGATCTGAGGCGGGCTGGAAAATAAATTGCCTAAAGACATATTTTTGAGCACATAGTTAATTGACACATGACTGGGTTCAGATCCTCAAGGACGCTGTGACGTTAAGTCCTTCTCTCCATTTTTTTGTTTTGAACAAAAACTGTTTTACTCTCGCCGCTAAAATGGCCTCTCTTGAGGCTGTACTCACCTGCCGTTTCTGGCTGAGTGACCTGGGACACACACCCCCTCCCTCTGGGCCTCCTTCTGTTCAACCTGTTGCTTCAAGAAGCTGTTCTCAGCCTGGCGCGGTGGCACACGCCTGTAATCTCAGAGGCAGAGGCAGGAGGATTGCAAGTTCGAGTCCAGGGGCAATCAGCATAATTTAGTGAGACCCTATCTCAAAAAAAGTAAAAAAAAAAAAAAAAAAAAAGGGCTGGGGGTGCAGCTCAGTGGTCCAGCACTTGCAGAGCATGCAAGCGGGAGGCCTGGGTCCAAACCCCAGTACCAAAAAAAAAAAAGAAGAAGCTGTTCTCTGGATCAAAATGTGGAGGCCCACAGTCCAGGTTGGCCCTGGAAGCCTCTATGAATTCCAGAATTCTAAGACCCCAGCCCAGTAGGGAATGAGGGTGGAGGCCAAGGGGGAAAAGCCTGGGGAGCCGGAGTAGGAAGCAAAGCTCTTTCCGTTAGTCTTGCTGCCTTCTTTGCCTGGCACTCCCTGGGTGGGGCTGAACTGCCCCAGGCTCCTGTCTTTGCCTTAGCTGGAAAGATGCCACTGCTCTCTCCCCATTACTTAACCAGTAGGCTGGGGCAACAGGTGGCACTGCATGCCTGGTACCCTGGCTTGCCTGCTGGTATGCTGAGTGCCTCTGTCCCTAAGGACCCTTAGGGAGCTAACCGGCTGCCTGGGTCTGGGTTGCTAGGATGCCGTGTGCATGCTCAACACCCTGCAGACCAACGCCAACTACCTGGAGGAGGTGAAGCGCCAAAGGGGCGACCCCCAGAAACGGCTGGAAGCCATGGAGCTGTACTTGGTCAGGAGTGGGCTGCAGGTAAGGTAGGGAGAACCGGAGACCGCTTCCCCCCTACCTGCATCTGTCCTGTGGCCAAGGTAGGGACCTTGTCTATCTGTCCTAGGTAGAAGACTTGGACCGGCTCAACATCATCCATGTCACTGGGACCAAGGGGAAGGTGAGGGGCGAGACCCAGGGGCTGAGTGTCTACTCGGGGGCTGGTGGGAAGGGCTTGCCCACACAGCCCTTTTTCTTTCTAGGGTTCCACCTGTGCTTTTACTGAGCGTATCCTGAGGAATTATGGCCTGAAGACGGGATTCTTTAGGTACTGAGTGGTGGAGAAATGTGTCTCCTAGCTCTGGGGGGGACTGTAGAACTAGGGTTAAGGTGATCCCCAAAAGGTCAGCTATATGTCTCTCTGCCCAGTGTTTATTCATTGAGCGAACATTAAATTAGCACCTACCCTATTGGCCCAAGTTTGTTGTTGTGGTTGTTAGGTGCCATTGAGTCAGTATCCGACTCATGGTGACCCTCATAGGGTTTTCAATGGCTGACTGTTTCAGGATTGCCTTGGGAGTCAATTGCCAGGCCCTTCTCCCATTTTTGTGGTGCTGGGAATTGAACTCGGGACCTCAGAGACGGCAGTGCAGCGCTCTACCAACTGAGCTAAATTCCAGCCCAGCCCAAGTTTATTGTTTTTTTTATTTACTTCTTTATTGTGAGACAGGGTCTCACTGTTAGCCCAGGTGGCCTGGAACTCACTATGTAGCCCAGACTGGCTTTAAACATACGTAGATCCACCTCAGCCACCCAGGTATTGGGATTACAGGTGGATGCCACTGCATCTGGCTACCTGTGGTCACCAGTTTTTTTTGTTGTTTTTTAAGTTTTTTGGAGACAAGGTCTTGCTATGTAGCCCTGGATGACCCAGAACTCACTATGGAGACCAGGCTGGCCCTGAACTTGTGGCAGTCTTCCAAATGCTGGGATCACACGTGTGTGCCACTGCGCCCTGCTGGCCCAAGTTTAATCGCAAGCCTTAGTTCTTAGAATGAAAAACAAATTGGGGAGATGATAGCACCTTGAATGTGCAACCTAAGCACATACACGGCTGGAATAGTCTGAAGGGCTTCTATTAATTTAAGTTCAAAATATGGATTTTAAGCCATGTAGAAATATTTGTCAGGGTGTCCTTGCAGCGAGGAACAGAAACCTGGTGCATGAGAGCGTAAAGATAAAGGTAGTTTGTGATGTCTGTGGTGAGGTCTCAGGGGTGGGCAGCCGGGCTCTGCCAGCCAGCCTCAGCAGTGGCTTCACCCTGGAGCCAGCACCGTCTCTTGAGGTGGCTCTTAGACATTCAAACCTCTAGGAGAGATCAGGAGGGAGCGCTTCGGGCCTGCGCTCTGTGCACGCCTCTCCTGAGCCTGTCACCCAGAAGGCAGTGGTGTTCATTGGACAATTATGTCTTCAGGATTTGTTCTTTGGGGTTGGAACATTGAATATTTTTGTCCCCTTTTATTTTACTAGTCGCGTCAGGCCACCTCTAGAAGCATCTGAAAGCAGCGAAAGTCATTTCAGGCCAATATGCTTTCTCTAAACCGTGGTTTGGGCAAAATAAAGAAATGTAGAGGCCTCACTGTGAGAGGCTCTTTGAGGATCCAGATGCAGCCCTGCATCCCTTAGTGACCCTGCGACCCTTAGTGACTGTTCTGAAAAATGTGTCCTGGTGTGATTTCGTTGCATGAGCCTCATAGAGCGTACTTAACACAAACTACGGTAGCTTCTGCGTCACTGTGTAAGGTCATCTTTCAGGACCACTCTCTAATATGTCTGTTCTTGACCAAAAGATTGTTATGTAAAGTCTGACTGTAGAAAGCTACAATCTCTCTCTTAAAAACAATTTTTTGGGGTAAAAACCCTGACTCTTGACTTGGACCCAGGTGGCCTTGTGGCCAACTTGGGGGTGCAGCTTGAACACAGCAGGCAGGGCCTTGTCCTCAATGGCCCAAAAGACAGAGCTACCTCGTGGGCCATTGTTGGCAGGGTGACTGATTAGTGCGTGACGGGGAAAGAAGGGGGACTGTTGGGACCCAGAGAATATGCTACACCGTTCTGGGGGCCAGAGTCCTTTCCCCACCCCCTTTGTGGAGAGGAGTCTTAGTTGAGACTAGTGTAGTAAATAGGGTGAGCGAGGTGAGGGGGGGAGCGAGCGCACAGGCCTGGGTATAGGAGAGGGTGGGCAGGGGCTGGGGGTAGCAGGTGGTCCAGAGGGGCGGGGGCGGGGCAGGCACAGCCCCTGCAGGCTGAGGAGCTGGGACCCTGTAGGGCCCTGCAGGGCCTCTGGAGGGCTTTTAGCAGGGGCAGGACGGCTGGGTGTGTGTCTCCCACGGACGGGTCTGAGGGCCGGCAGGGAAGGCTCTGGGCTCAGGAAGGGAGTCGCGATGACCCGGTCTCCCTGCAGCTCTCCTCACCTGGTGCAGGTGCGCGAGCGGATCCGCATCAACGGACAGCCCATCGGCCGCGAGCTCTTCACCAAGCACTTCTGGCGCCTCTACCACCGGCTCGAGGAGACCAAGGTGCTGGTGCCACATGCCTGGTGGGGGTGCACACGGGGCGGGGGCGCTGCACGGCCCAGATCCCCCTGTCCCTAGTGCAGGGGCGGCGAGGGCTATGGGGGCTGCAGGCCCTGACGTGGTGCTCCTGTGCGCAGGACGGCAGCTGCGTCTCCATGCCGGCCTACTTCCGCTTCCTCACACTCCTGGCCTTCCACGTCTTCCTCCAAGAGAAGGTGCATGTCCGCCCCAGACCCCGGATCTGAGGCCGAGGGGACCGGAATCTCAGCAGGTGGGGGCTCCCTACTCCCAGGTGGCACTCAGGTTCCTCTTTTCCCCCTGCCATGCCAACTGGCTTTCCACAGGTGGACCTGGCAGTGGTGGAAGTGGGCATCGGAGGGGCATATGACTGCACCAACATCATCAGGTAGAGTAGCTGCTCTGGGTTGGGGTCGGCGGCCCGGAGCCCAGGCTGCACCTGCTGCCTGGTGGGGCAGGCTGGGGATGTCATGGGTCCTTTTGTCCTCTGCAGGAAGCCTGTGGTGTGCGGGGTGTCCTCTCTTGGTCTTGACCACACCAGCCTTCTGGGGGACACCGTGGAGAAAATAGCATGGCAGAAAGGGGGCATCTTTAAGGTGACCAGGCAAGCAAGGGGAGGGGAGGTTCCTGAGAGGCTGGGGGCCTGGCCTTCAAGGCTCAGGGAGGCGGGACCAGGGTAGACAAGCAGTGTTCTCACTCAGGCTGAGGTCCTAGCCCTCAGCAAAGTCTGGGTTCTTGTCCTGGCTCCACTGTGTGCTTGGAGCCAGTTAAGACCATCTCCAGCCTGACTGGCAGCCCAGATATGGGTGTGGGGGGGCCAGCCAGGGGAGGGTATAGGAACTTGGCCACCCCCATCTGACTCTGCCCGGCCTGCCCACAGCATGGCGTCCCTGCCTTCACGGTGCTGCAGCCAGAAGGCCCCCTGGCTGTGCTGAGGGACCGAGCTGAGCAGATCTCAGTGAGTCTGGACAGGGTGGTGGTGGGTGGGGGCGCCCCTTCTAGCTGAGGAAGGGCGTTTCCTGTTGGGGCTGTTTGCGCATCTGCAGTGAGGGCGCTGTGCCAGCTCCTGGTCCTGCAGAACAATCGCGGTTCTGGGAGCAGGTCTTGGTGGTCTCTGGTGGGTGGGGAGGGATGGGACAGCCCCCTGGTCAAAGCGGAAGTGGCAGCTATGCTGACCATCAGCTGCCCCTCTTCCCACAGTGTCCTCTCTACCTGTGCCCCCCACTGGAAGCCCTGGAGGAAGAGGGGGCGCCGCTGACCCTGGGCCTGGAGGGAGAGCACCAGCGGTCCAATGCGGCCTTGGCCTTGCAGCTGGCCCACTGCTGGCTGCAGCAGCGGCACCACCAGGGTGAGTGGGCCGGGTTGGGTAGGCAGGTGGGTGGCACTCGGGGACCTGCCTCTGAGGGTCCTGAGCACACTGGGCCTCACACACCCCACAGACATCCGGGAGCTGAGGGTGTCCAGGCCAAGCATCCAGAAGCATCTGCCCCTGGCGCCCGTGTTCCAGCCCACAATGCACATGCGACATGGTGAGCCGGCACGTCCTGCCCAGCCAGGGCCACCACGGGGTCTTCATGCCCTTTCAGAGGTTTCTTTTGGGTTCCTGTTTGGGGGGTGGGGGCGGGTCAGGGTGGTACCTGAGAGCCCCTACTCCTCCTGGACTTCGAGTTTGTGGCTCTTTCTAAGCCTCAGTTTTCTCATCTGCCAAATGAGATGATGATAGGAACCGCTTGCCAAGGGCTGTTGTGATGATTCGCCGAGGTGACATCACCAAGGCATTGAGCCTGGAGGATGTGGGACAAAGTGCCAGCCAGTGGTGGCTGCTGTCCCTGTCTTTACTGTCATCATAAGGCTGTGAGGTCCTTGAGGATGGTGCTGCTGCCACCTGCTTCTTGCCCCTCCCCACCAAGCTGTCAGCACACAGTAGGTGCTGGAGCTGTTCATCCCCTTCAGCAAGTGGTGTCAGTGTGCCCACTGTGTGCCAGGCCCACTGTCAGGGGCTCAAGACAGTCCTGAAGTAGAACTCAGGTTACCTTCCAGCCCTGGCACTCACTGGCTCTGGGAGCTCAGAGCCCTCCCGGAGCGGTCAGATAGGAATTCTGTGTGATGGTTGCCGGCTCTCAGGGTCACCAGGAAGGTTCTACCAGCTCAGGTGGCCCAAGCTCTGAACCCAGTGACTGGCAGTAGTAAGAGGCTCTTGGGCTGATAGGAGTCTCGGGGCGCTCAGGAAGGGCAGCCTGCGGGGCAGTGTGCAGTTGAAGGCTGGGGGCGGGGAAGAGAAGCCCCCAGCACTGCCCTGTCGGCCTTCGCCAGGTCTTCGGGACACGGAATGGCCTGGCCGGACGCAGGTACTGAGGCGCGGGCCCCTCATCTGGTACCTGGACGGCGCCCACACTACCAGTAGTGTGCAGGCCTGTGTGCGCTGGTTTCGCCAGGCCTTGCAGCGCTGCCAGAGGCCCAGCAGGTGAGCGATGGGTAGGGGCGGAGCAAGGGGCGGGGCCCACTCTGGGGGCGGAGCCTCAGAGGTGGGATGAGGCGTGGCTTGAGGCCGGGGTGGGGCTGGCACAGCTGGGCAGGCAGGGTGATTCTGGGAAAAGGGGTGGGACGGGACCACGAAGAAGGGCAGGAGGCGCCACCCAGACCCTTTCCTATCTCTGGGTACAGTGGGCCCGAGGTGCGTGTCTTGCTCTTCAACTCTACGGGGGACCGAGACCCGGCCGCCCTGCTGAAGCTGCTGCAGGTGAGGGACAGGCCTGGAGGGTGGGTGGCAGGCAGCCCCACAGTCCTTCGGGGCTCTGGCTGTGTGACACACACACACACACACCCGGGCCTGGATTTCCTCAACTCTAAAATAATGCCAGTTGCCTCTCACCTGAGGTCATACTGAGGATTACGGAGCTGGGCGCCAGGGTGCGCACGTGTAATTCCAGCTACTTAGCGAGATCCTATCGCAAAATAAAAAAATAAGAAAGGGGGGGTGGGGGTGCAGCTCAGTGGTGGCGCCCTTGCCTGGTATGCGCGAGGCCCTGGGTTCATTCCCCCAGTTCTAGTGGGGGTAGTATTGGGCACTTGGGGAAGTCTGGTCTAGGTCATTGCCCTCATTGTCTTACGTGGTCAGATTCAAGCCCAGAGCGGTGGGAGGGCCACAGGACGGTTGAAGGTCCAGGTTCTAAACTCATGTGCTGTGCCCTGTTAGCTGCCAGCATATAATCCTGGACAGGAGATGGCATTTTCCTAAGCCTCAACTTGCCTCTCCATGAACTGGAGTGATCATAAACGTACCTGCCTTTCAAGTTTAGTTTAAGTAGTCATGTAGAGACCCTTCTCTACTTAGGGACACTGAGGCAGCTCTAGGCTGTCAGGGCTGAAGTGGCTCCTAGGGATCATCTCTCATTTCACAGAGCAGGAGGCCAAAGCCCTTTATAGTGAGAACCTGTGCCGTTTGTGCAGCCCTTTCCCTACCTTGGATTTGGGGCCTGCTCCCTAGCTAAGTGCCACCTGCTCCAGCCTCTGTTCCCCAACTGTATGGTAGTAGGCTGGGTCTTCACTGCCAGGTCCCAGGCCAGGGAGGGTACGCTAAGGCAGATGGGGGCAGGGGCTGAGGTGCCACGGCAGGGTCACTCTAGTCCAGGGACCAGCAGGATCACCACAGATATTGGTCTGGGGGGGGGGCTGTATGGAAGTTGGGGTGGGGGGCATCCTCTTAAGAGTCTGACCACAGATCTTTCTCCTCGGTCTCCCAGCCCTGCCGGTTTGACTATGCTGTCTTCTGCCCCAACCTGACAGAGGTGGCAGCCACAGGCAACGCAGGTGAGCAGTGACAGAAATGGTCCCTGGGGGTGGGCCAGGGCCAAGGGCCCTGTGTGGGCTGTTTGGTTGGAAGAGGGGGCTTCAAACTGCAGGTGTGGTGGAGGAGCTCGATTTGTCTTATACCTTTGGTACATTTTCAATTTTTTTAACATTTTATTTGTGGTACTGGGGGTTGAACCCAGGGCTTTGCACATAGTTTGCAAGTGCTCTACCACTGGGCTGCACCCTCAGCCTGTGTTGTACTTTTTATTTTTATTTATTTATTTTTATTTATTTAGTTATGTATTTTGCAGTACTGGAAGTTGAACCCAGGGTCTTGTGCTTGCATGCTTTACAAGTGCTGGGCCACTGAGCTGCACTCCCAGCCCATTTTTTTTTTTTAAACTTTTTTGAGACAGGGTCTCGATAAGTTACGCAGACTGCCTCTGGTCTCAAACTTGTGATTCTCCTGCCTCCACCTCCCCAGCCGCTGGGATTATAGGCGTGCGCCACCGCGCCCGGCGTATTTTTTATTTTTGAGTCAGAGTCTCGATAAGTTACGCAGGCTGCTTCTGGCCTTGAACTTGTGATCCTTCTGCCTCCACCTCCTGAGCTGATCTGTTTTGTAACCAGTGTCCCTGGAAATACATATGCCTACCTGGTGATGGAGCCCAGGTGGCCATGCATCTTACAGATGAGGATAATGATGGGGGGTGCTCAGTGCGCAGAGGTGTTGGAGCTGGACTGCCTGGCTCTGCTCCCCATGACCTTGGGCCTGTGATTGAACTTGCTTGAGCCTCATTTTTCCCACAGTGTCCTCTGTGGGGACCATCGGCACTGAGCAGGGGCCATCCCCACCTCCCCCTTCCCTGATATGCCTGTCCCCGCCTCCTGCAGACCAGCAGAACTTCACGGTGACCCTGGACCAGATGCTGCTCCGCTGCCTCAAACACCAGCAGCACTGGAGCCGCCTGGCCGAGGAGCAGGCCAGCCCGGACCTCTGGAGTGCCCAGAGCCCCGAGCCTGGGGGGCCGCCAGCCCTGCTGCTGGAGCCCCACCCCAGCAGCGCCAGCTCCCTTGTCTTCAGCTGCATCTCCCACGCCTTACAGTGGATCAGCCAAGGCCGAGACCCCATTTTCCAGCCGCCCAGTCTCCCAAGGGGCGTCCTCACCCACCCCACGGCCAGCAGCGGGGCCAGTGTACTCCGTGAGGCTGCCGCAGTCCACGTGCTGGTCACAGGCAGCCTGCACCTGGTGGGTGGCGTCCTGAAGCTGCTGGAGCCCTCCCTATCCCAGTAGCCAAGGCTGGAGCCTGGGGCACCTGCCCCACCTCCTCTCCATGAACTTATACCAGGTGCCTTTAGATGCTGCATTCCTAATGATGGTGAGGCTGGCCCAGGGTCCTGGGCTCTGGGTGGAGGGGTAGAGAGCGCTGCGCCTTGGCCTCTCCTCCCTCTAGCCCTGCCTCCTGGCTCAGGCCCAGCTCATTGTGTGAGCTGCCTGACTGGCCTAGGGTCCTGCTGGGTGCTGGGCAACAGATTTCCTCCTCCCAGTGTCTTCTGGGAAAGAAGAGGGTCTTAGCCTTGGGCACCCTGGGGACACAGAGTGGCTGGAGTGAATTAAAGCCTTTTGACATACTGGGGGTTTTGGGGTGTTTTTTTGTTTTTGTTTTGTTTTGTTTTAAAGAAATGGCAGAACCTTTGTTCCTAACCTCTGGCTTCCTCATGAGACATTTGGGAGCTGGTTGCTATAGCTGGTAGAGGAACTGAATTGTGTAGGAGGAGCCCAGCCGTGTGGCCTAGGAGAAGTGCTTATCTCCTTCCTAGCAAAAGTGGCCTGTGCGACATGAGAAGACTAGACTGACGTCTTGTAGCCCCACATCAGGTACTGCTTTACAGACCTTCTTGCAGAGGCTATGGAATGCAGATTTACACTCATTTTACAGATGACGGAACGGTTATTGTTGTGTTATTAGGTTCTTTCGAGTTGTTTCTGACTCATAGCGACCCTTATAGGGTTTTCAATGGCTGACTGTTTCTGGATTTGGGAGTGGATTGCCATGTCCTTCTCCTGTTTTTGTGGTGCTGGGAATTGAACTCAGGACCTCAGAGACTGCACAGCAGTGCTGTACCAACTGAGCTAAATCCCAGCGAGGGAACGGTGGCTGGCTTCAAGGAGCCACGGAAGCTGGGCGTGTTGGCGCACTCCTGTCATCCCAGCAGCTTGGGAGGTGGAGGCAGGAGGATCGCAAGTTCGAGACCAGAGGCAGTCTGCATATCTTAGCGAGACCATATTAAAAAGTAAAAAAAAATTGGGCTGGGGGTGCAGCTCAGTGGCCCAGCACTTACAAAGCATGCAAGTGTGAGGCCCTGGGTTCAACACCCAGTACCGGAAAAAAAAAAAAAAAAAAACAACCCACGGGAGCTGTCCACAGTGACACCGCTAAGTGGCAGGTTTAGCATCAGAACCTAGAGCTGTTGAGGACCTGTGTTCTGAACCCCAGTGTGCACAGGGCCTTTTGGAGTTTGGTTTCTCACTGCCTAAGTTCCAGGGGTGGGTCACCAAATGACCAACCAGTGGAGCGGGACTGGTTCAGCCTAAATCTGCTGTGCCCTGACCACCTTCCAGGCCAGCTGGGGGCTGGGGAGCCGAAGACAGGAGCAGCCCTGTTCTGTGCCAAAGCCCGCCACCCCCAAGCCTGCCCGAGTGGGAGACCCCATCCCTTTCCTTCCATTCCCTCCCCTCCCCTCCCTTCCCCTCCCTTTGGCCCAGAGGCCGCTGGTTTCATGTCTGCTTTATTGGTGGCAAATATAAAGGGGCGGGTCCAGGATGAAGAGCCTGGCTCCTCCCCACCTGCTGCCTGCCCCGAGGGTTGGGATGGGGTCCCCGTGTGGCATTTCAGGGAGGAGCTAGATTCTCCTATCCCACTGTTCTTGCCACCTTCTGGGCTCCCAGGCCAGGCACCCCTTGGCTTCTGTTTCCCCCCACCAAAGTTGCGCCAGTCCAGGTGTGAAGGCCACAGGGAGCAGATGCAAGGGGCTCTGGGCTGGACCCTCTTCCGTCTGCCTGGGCGGGGTCTGGGTGCGGTTCTCACCTCCTGCCCGGCCCAGGTTACCAGTGCAGATGCAGGTTGAACCGGCAGGGCCTCGGGTTTCTGCAGCAATGCCGACGGCGGGGCACTAGCCTCTCCCACTGTGGTCCTGGGCAGCCTCGTCCCTGAGCCCCTGGGTTGGATGGTTCTGTGGTATGGGGTGGAGCGCCCCCTGGCGGCAGGCCTTAGAATGGGACGGGAGGGCAGGTGCAGAGGGCACCCTGCGTCCTGGCTGGGGTGGAGGCGCTGGGCTCCCCGCTGGTGGCCGCTCAGTCTCTCCTGCTGGGCGAGGGCTGGCTGGGGTCCCCGGGGTTCCGGGCGGGGCGCTACGCCATGCTGCTGGTGGAGCAGGGTGTGCTCTGGGTGCTCCCGATGCTGTGGTTGGTGCTGCTGCTCTCGGAGGAGGCCGGGGCAGCCGCCACCGCCACGGGCTCCCGCTTGCTGGGGGGACCTGAGGGCGCAGGCAGGGGCGGAGGTCAGGACCCCGGCCAGGGTCCCCTACTCCCTCAGGTTTCCCCGGGCACCCCTAGCGGGGGGGGAGGGGCTGGGATACTCACGCGTGTGCGAGTAGATGTACCAGAGCGCTGCGGTGAGCAGGGCCCCGATGAGGAAGGCCCCGAAGGTGATGCCCAGCACGGCGGGCAGGACCAGGCCTTTGCCTGTGGGAGCGGGGGCGGGGGAGGCGGAGCAAGTGAGCGCAGCGGCTCCACCCCTTCCCGCCCTCCCCCGTGTGCTGGCCGGGAGCAGAGGTTTTGATGCCAGGCCAGCGTAGCCACTGACCCTGCCTCGTCTGAACCTCAGTCCCTTCATCTCGCCCATGGGCTCATCACACACATGCGCAGCATTAAGCCACGGCCATGTGCCCAGAGGGCCAGGGCAGCCAGGCCTTTTGGGCCATGCCCCTGCGTCCTAAGGCTGACAGAGAAGCATTTATAGAGAGCACTGTGAGAAGAGGGAGAGGGGCCCAGGAGTGCAGAGCCTGCTCTGCCCTGCTGTGTCTGCCCTCAGGTCAGCCCTTGTCCTTTCTGAGCCCTATGCCAGGTTGGAATGGGCCAGAGCACCTTCTAAGGTAGATCTGCCTGCGTTGCCCCAAGCCTACTCCTTCCACGCTCCTGTCTGCTGTGTGACCCTGAGTGAGGATCTCCCTTTGGGCCTCTGACTTCCCACCTGTGCAGTGGGGTGATTAGCCCTGTTTTCTTTTCTTTTCTTTTTTTCTTTTTCTTTTTTTGCGATACTGGGGATTGAACTCATGGCCTTGCACCTGCATGCTCTGCAAGTGCTGGACCACTGAGCTGCACCCCCTACCGTTTTTTTTTTACTTTTTGAGACAGGGTCTCGCTAAGTTATATAGACTGCTCTGGTCTTGAATTTGCGATCCTCCTGCTTCTGCCTCCCGAGCCGCTGGGATTACAGGCATGCGCCACCACACCCGGCTAGCCCTGCTTTCTTCATCCTGGCTTGGAGTGGGGACACCATCCTTGCCTACATGGCAGGTCCCTGCCCCCAGCGTCAGGGACTCTATATCGCCAGGTGGCACCTCAGCCAGGAGAGCTAATAGAGGCAGGAAATTCTGAGATGCAGGGATATCCCTCACATGGGGCCCTCAAGGAAGCCAAGGCTATCCCCACGCCCAGGGTGCCCTCTGTTTCCACAGGAGGCCCTTTCCCCACCAAGGTCAACCAGTGACCAAGGCTGGAGAAGAGTGTGTGGCAGGGAGCCAGAGGCCTGGAGTGCCATCCCACAGGGTGGCCGTGAGTGGCCTCCAACTCTGAAGGCACAGTTTACTGCATGCCACCCTGGCCGCTGGGGCTCTGGGAGGCCGTTCTGCCCCTCCTCCCAAGGCTGTTTCCCCTGAAGCCCCACCCCACCATGACCCTGAGTCCCATCCCTCCAGCCATCTAACCCAGGGCTCCCAGCCATCCTCTGTTCCCCACTCAGCTACTGGAACAAACCCCAGGGAGAAATAGAGGGCACTTACCGGACAGGTCAGGGCTGATGATGTTCAGGCGCATGGAGACAGTCCTGTGGACTTCCTGGGGGAGGAGGAGAGGGAGCGGGATGTGGCGCAGCCTTTAGCAGGAAGCATCTGGCTCTCCCTGGCCCCGAGACTCTGACTTGTCACAGCCCCTCCTGGAGCCATGGCTGTGAGTCCCACCTCCATCACTTTCTAGCTGGGAGCCTGTGGCCAAGGCCTGGGGGCTGTGTGCGGTGGGAGGGCATTGGGTGGACAGTTCCCGGATGCTGTGGATATTCCCGGGAGTTCCTGGAGGCCCCTGGTGCCCAGGAGTTCTGCAGCTGTCAGGACTGTGTACCCCTTGGTCTGCTCAGCCAGAGCTGTCCAGAGGAGCTGGCTGTGGGCTGCAGGGAGAGGCCCGCTGGGTGTGGCCCCAAGGGCTTCCCCAAGTTCATAACAACCAGGAGGGTTCCCCCCACTCCCCATACTGGGGGTTGAACCCAGGGCCTCGAGCTTATATGCTTTGCAAGTGCTGGACCACTGAGCTGCACCCTCAGCCCATTTTTTTACTTTTTTTTTTTTTTTTGCAGTACCAGGGCCTTGTGCTTGCATGCTCTGCAAGTGCTGGACCACTGAGCTGCAGCCCCCAGCCCATTTTTTTTTTTTTTTTTTTTTACTTTTTGAGACAGGGTCTTGCTAAGTTACACAGACTGCCTCTGGTCTCGAACTTGCGATCCTCCTGACTCTGCCTCCCAAGCCGCTGGGATTATAGGCATGCACCACCACGCCCGGCACAACCAGGAGGGTTTTTAACCCTGAAGAACCTTCTGGGTGCTAAGACTCGGGCTGACCCTGTGGCTGTGTCCACGACTGAATGCCTGAGAAGAGAGATTCGCTGGACAGTGAAGTATTGAACAAGCAAATGCAGGAAGTCAGGATTTGGTGCCTCCCCAAAGGCCCCCTCTACCCTGAGGTCACACTGGCGATCATACCCCATGGAGGGGCAGGTGGCTTCCTGGGGGAACGATGGTGAGGACTGACGGCTGGCTGGCTGGGTGGATGGATGGATGGACAGAGAAATAAATGGACGGATAGTTGCAGCTGCGTGTCCTACTCATGCCCAGGACATGGCAGTTGTGGTGGCAAGAGCGGCCCTGCCAGCCCGCCTGCCCAGACCCACGCCTGATTATGGCTCTGTCCCTTGGCAGCTGTTTCCATCCCACTGCATTGCCACGGGCCCACCTGCCAGTGCCAGACCCCACTCACCTGGGACCAGGTCCTGGGCCGCAGAGCTATGTTGCAGCTGAGCGTGCCAGCCGCGGGCGTGGGCACCATGTAGACGCGGAGGAGGAAGCTGAATCGTGGGGCTCCTTCGGGGCTCGGGGAAAGCAGGCTCACGCAGCTGCCCTTGGCTGCCTGGCCCTGGATAAGTTCCACGGTGTCAGCCTTGGGCCCCAAGTCCAGGTGGCAGCTGTCCAGCTGAAGCGTGAGCTCCGGGACTGATGGAGACATGCTCACCTGCACGGGGTAGAGAGAGGGACAGTGGCGCGGGCTACTCTTTGTTTTCTTTTGTATTTTTGAGACAAGATCTTTTTTTTTTTTTTTTTTTTTTTTTTTTTTGGCGGTACTGGGGGTTGAACCCGAGCCTTGCGCTTGCATACTCAGCAAGTGCTGGACCACAGAGCTGCACCCCAGCCCATTTTTTTTTTTTTTTACTGTTTTGAGACAGGGTTTTGCTAAGTTACGCAGACTGCCTCTGGTCTTGAACTTGCCATCCTCCGCCTCCGCCTCCCCAGCCGCTGGGATTGCAGACGTGCGCCACCGCACCCGGCTGAGACAGGATCTGAACTGGTGAGCCTCCTTCAGCCTCCCACGGGCTGGGATTACAGCTGTGCGTGTACACGCCCAGCTGTGTGTACAGGCGTGAGCCACAACGCCCAGCTGGGAAGCTACTCTTGACCCACCACCTCTGCTCTCTGGAAATGAGCTAGAAGAGGGACTTCCCACACTGGATCCACGTGGTGCAAGAGCAAGGAGGGAAAGGGAGAGGGGGACCTGCCCACTGGTGTCTGAGAGCAGTGCTTGCTCTCTCTGTCCCTCCCCTGGGCACCCAGGCAGGGTCCCAGCTCCCTCTGGAAGGTTCATTCTCATCCTTTCTGCAGTCATGGTGGACAGAAAGGTGCCCAAGAGCCGGGAGGCCGTAGGTCTGCGGCGCCAGGCCACCCGGTACCTGCACAAAGCCCTGCTGCCCAAGCTCGATGGTGCTGGAGGCCTGGAGGAAGTGCGGGCTGAGGTAGAGTCCCAGCTGGAAGGAGAGGCCGTCCATGTCGACACAGTGCACCTTTTTCTGTGGGAGGACAGGAGGGGGATTGGGTCCGTCTGGGTGGCACTAGCCAGGAAGGTGCGGAGTGGGGTGGCGGCAGGACTCGTGGCCCAGAGGTGCCTCACCCTCATCCTCCCCTTTAAAAAAGGCTGAGACTTATCAAGCACACATGTGGTGCCAGGTCTGTGGGAAGTGTCCTCACGTGACATCGTATGATGACATCTCAAGACTGCTCATGTGACCCCTATGGGGGGGAGGTCAATTTTTTTTCCTTTGGAGCTGACGGCCTTTCTTATGCCATGGTTTACAGATGATGACCTTTGAGCCCAGAAAAGTTAAGTGGTTTGCTCAAGGCCACACAGCCAGTATGTGCTGAAGTCCTCTGACGTGGGGCTAAGAGCATCATCCTCTGCAGCACCGCTCCCATTGTATGGAAGGGGAGACTGAGGCACACTGGAGACACGTGGCTTGCTGGGGTCTGGGCCTGAGTGACCAGAGGCCTCCTCCCTCCCAGGTCAGGAAGGGGCCCAGCCCCAGCAGCAGACCCCAGACCAGGTGGGTATCGAGATGACCCTCCATCTCACCCGCAGCGGTGATGAGCCCGGCAGGAAATTGATGACCACCTGCAAGGGACAGAGCCAAAGAGCTGGTCAGAGACAGAAAGGGTCTCACAGGATATCCTACCCAACACACCATTTATGGATGGGAAGACCAAGCCAACCAATGGCAAAGTTGTCTGGTGTTCTTACTGAGAGCCACACTTTGCTCCCCTAAATGTCCCTCAGCCTGGTGGGACCCAGCTAAGTGGGTCCTATGCCTATCTGACCCCAGCCCTTACCTCATTGCTGATCACATGTGCTGTCTCCTCCATGCCGCAGCTGGAGTAGGGGCTGTGCAAGAGAAACTGATCTTCACTGTCCTCAGCCTGGCAGCTGGGGTCCCAGAAGGTCAGGCTGGTGATGGCGCACTGCAGAGCCTAGGGTAGGAGAGAGGCACTATCAGGAGGCCCTGGGCTCCCTGAGGCCTGTCCATCACTCCCCAGAACCCAGGACTGCCCATAACTCAGTTGTTCCAAACCTCAACCATTCCTCTGCTCCCCTCTTCATTTTGGCTGGGTCCCATCACCCTGTCCCAAGTAAGACTTAATCCTTTTCTTGACCTTGCTCGCTTTTGTACTTGGCCTCGTCCCAAGCAATAATAACTGTAATAGCTTGAGTTTGATTTGCTACTTAATGCTTTTCTTCTAATATATCTATTAAAATAAATATACAACTATTAAAACTAAAAATATTTGTCTGAATTCCACATATAATCAGTTCTCACAACCCAGAGAAATGCAAACCCCTCCAATATAATCCAGTCTCAGATATGGGGTGGGCTTTTCAGGGTTTCCTGTAAAGGGCTAGAGAGTAAAGATTTTAGGCCTTGTGGATCACATGGTCTCTGTTATAATTACCCAATTTCGCAATCATAGCCTGAAAGCAGCCATGTTGTTGCCGTTGTTGTTAGGTGCCGTTGAGTCATGTCTGATTCATAGGGTTTTCAATGGCTGAGTGTTTCAGGATTGCCTAGGGAGTAGATTGTAATATCCTCCCATTTTTGCGGTGCTAGAAATCAAACTCGGGACCTCAGAGACTGCAGAGCAGTGCTCTACCAACTGAGCTAAATCCCAGCCACAGTTATTATGTAAATGAATGATTGTGGCTGTGTTTCAATAAAATATTCTGTATGGTAACAATGAGCCAGAGTTTGACAACCCCGTCTTGGAAGAAGACTCAAACCCTGGAATTTCTCAGTCATTCTCTTAGGCTCAAAGAATCTTAGAGTTTTAGAGGTAAGTGAGCCAATGGAGGTTCCACTTGAGTCCGGCTCACTCATATCCATGCCTCCAGGATCCTTCATTATTACTGCCCCAGTAGTCCCTCATTACTACTGCCCCCCAGTGGCCTGGGGCCACCTCAGCAGATATCAGCACTCTAAATGTGAAGGCACCAGCCCTGACTGAGAGATTTCTGCTTCAGAAAGGCCAGGAGAAATCACAAAGGGGAAGATGGGCAGCTAGGATGTCTATCTGTCTATCTGTCTCTGTCTCTGTCTCTCTTTCACAGTGCTGGGATTGAATGCAGGGCCTCTCACATGATAGGCAAGCGCTCTACCACTGAGCTACACCCTGAGCCCCATATCTTTTTTTATGTGTCTAAAAAGTTAAAAATCACTGTTGTGGGGGCTGGAAACATAGCTTACTAGTAAGGCACTTAGCACGCAGCAAGTACCAGACACTCCAGCACTGCAAAAACCCACTATAGACAACATGTAAAGAACTGAAACAAAGCAGAAGAAAGAATAGACAGAGCCAAAAGTTTTCTTTATGTAAAAAACTCACAAAAATTATCAAGCAGCCGGGCATGGTGGCACACAGCTGCAATCCTAGCACTTGAGAGGCTGTACCCAACTTAATGAGACCCTGAATCAAAATTGTTGTTGTTGTTAGGTGCCGTCAAGGCGGTATCCGACTCATAGTGACCTTGCATACAACAGACGAAACGCTATTGTCAGTGCTTCTCTGCTGTTCATAGGGTTTTCAATGGTGGATTGTTTTTTGGGAGTGGGTTGCCAGGTCTCTCTCCCAAGCCTACAGCACCTGGTGTTCCTAGGTGGTCTCCCATCCAAGTACTAACCAGGTCTGACCCTGCTTAGCTTCCAAGATCTGATGGAATCGGATGCCACAGGGCTACGGCTGCAGGTTGAATCAAAATAAGAAGTAAAAACTGGGCTGTGGGTGCAAATCAGTGGTAGGGCACTTGAAAAGTATATGTGAGGCCCTGGGTTCAATCCCTAAGTAGCCCCTCAAAAACAAAACAAAAACAAAAACAAACATCTATGAGTCTTTGGTCAGTAGTGAGTGTGGGCGTGGCTCAGTGTGAGTGACAATAACCTGCCTCTTTATTGCTGGGGCTTGGTATGTCTCTTGATGATCCTTTTGTTTTGTTTTGTTGAGGCAGGGTCTCGCTGTGCAGCCCAGGCTGACCTAGAACTCTCTGTGTAGACCAGCTGGCCTTGAACTTGTGCCAATCCTCCTGCCTAAACCTCCAGAGTCACTGGGATTACAGGCATGCGCCACCATGCCTGGCTCAAAGAGACAAAAATGTTGACTATAATCAGGACAC
The DNA here is from genome assembly GCA_007922755.1 of Pedetes capensis. Classification (NCBI taxonomy): domain Eukaryota; kingdom Metazoa; phylum Chordata; class Mammalia; order Rodentia; family Pedetidae; genus Pedetes; species Pedetes capensis. Next base: position 249,294 of record VMDO01000114.1, read on the forward strand.
ATACATCAAAAAGTGTGTATGAATGTGACAGAAAAATCAAGAAAGTGGTGGGAAAAGGTATTTTACCCACTTATATTATGCATCCTAATTATTTTGCTAATCACGTTGTTGTTGTTGTTAGGTGTCATCGAGTTGTGTCCGATTCATAGCGACCCTCATAGGGTTTTCAATGGCTGATTGTTTCAGGATTGCCTTGGGAGTGGGTTGCCACATCCTTCTCCCATTTTTGTGGTGCTGGGAATCAAACTCAGGACCTCAGAGAAAGCAGAGTGGCGCTCTACCAACTCAGCTAACTCCCAGCCCCATTCTTGCTTAATTCATTGTAATGAAGAGTTTCTGGAAATAAAACACTTATTATCATGTATTTTGATTTGAAATTGATAGTCAAAGGCTTAAAACAGGAAGAGAACATCATGGTCCACTTCTCACACTGACAAAGGGTTTTTGGCTTTTTGTCGGTTTTTTGTTGTTCTTGTTCTTAATTATCCTCTGGAGAGAGAAGTGTCAAAGTGCTTTTATAAACCACCAGTGAAAATTCAAATCACGTTTGGGAAAGCCAGTGGCAATAAGTATCAAAACTTCAAAGTTTGACCCAGCGATCCCATGCATGGGGAAATCTGTCTGAAGAAAATAATCCATATAAAGAAAAGTTTCAGAGCTGGGGGCAGTGGCCCAAGCCTGTGAGCCCAGCAATTTGGGAGGTGGAGGCAAGAGGATTGCAAATTTGAGGCCAGAGACAGCCTGCGCAACTAAGGAAGAATCTGGTTCAAAATAAAAAAATAAAAAAGAGGCTGGGGGTGCAGCTCAGTGGTAAAGCATTTGCCTAGCACAAACAAGGCCCTGGGTTCAACCCTCAGAACCTCAAAAGAACAAAAAACAAAGCAAAAAAACCCCCAAAAACCTAGCAAGAAAACTGAGGCTCATAGAGGGCCGTGACCTGTCCCCCTGCCTGAGCTAGGACAGCAAGGTTCTTGGGATAACAGAGAGACCAGCTGTCCCTGTCAGCTGAGGCAGGGGGCAGGCGTTCTCTTACCTGCACAAGGTCTTTCTTGAGTACCAGAGTCATGATGCCATTGGCGCACTTTGGCTGGATCAGGGACATGAGCAGCTCTGGGCTGCAGCTGGCCTTGGGAAGGGTGCTCGGGACTGGTGCAGGTGAGGTCTGTAGCCCACGGCCTATTGGGCAGCAGAGATGGGCAGGGTGGACAGTCTCTGAGTGCTCGCTGTACGTGGCGCTGAGCTCTTGGGCGGTTAGCTACTCTCTGTCCCCATGTGGCACATGAAGACAGAGAGCCTCGGGGATGCCGTGTAACTCGACCAAGCAGATGGGACAGTGTGGCAGGTGATCCCAAAGGGGCAAGGGAAGGGAAGGGAAGGGGTGCGGCTGGGGCTTACTGCAGCTCGCGGCCCGCAGTGAGATGGAACTGGCCAGAGGGAGCTCCACAAACGAGGCCACGATGCTGGCATTGAGCTTCCGGGCCTCCCCCAGCAGGCCCTGTTGCGTATCTGGGAGCTCGAAGCCCTGGATGTTCTTCTCTGGGAAGATCTTGATGGAGTATTCGCCAGTGGTCTGAAGGTGAGAGAGGAGCGGAGCAGGGAGCCATAGCTACAGTCAGGAGGCACCGAAGGCCAGCCAGGGTGACGTGTGGCCCGGGTCCTGCTCTCCCCTCTGCACCTGCCCTTCCCTCTGCCTGGCCACCCTTCCCCTCATCTATTGCCTTCTGTCTTTCAACTCAGCTCAGGGGTCACCTCTCTAGGGATCTTCCTCTACCCTTTGGGCTGGGGTAGGGGACTCCCTAGCCGATCAGGGAAGGCTTCCTGGAGGAGGTGACCTCCAAATGAAGGTCTGAAGGGAGACTAGATGGTGGACAGAGACAGAGTGCCAGGGGCAGAAGCACCGTTGTGTATAAGGGCTGAGTCGGGAGCTGGTGCAGGCAGGTGACCTGCTGGCTGAGGGTGGGAGTCTAGGCTTTCTGTTTGGAAAACGGTGCCAGGCTCACCCAGATCTGCATGTTGTGGTTGGCGTCGATGAGCCAGGACACGTAGGGTGGACCCTGCAGGATGAGGATGGCGTCGGGATCCCCAGAGGTGCAGCTCAGTTCCACCGTCACCGTCACTGTGCGGGGCCTGCTGGGAGCACAGGACCGGGTCAGGCTTGGTGCGCGGGAGCTGTGACCTTATCCCGCCTGCAAGGAGTCTATGGTATGGGATTAGGGGCAATGGAGTTTGGGTCCACCTGGGTGGGGCCCATTGGGGGCGGGGCCGAGTGGTGCGGGGCCTGGCACGGGTGGCGGGGCGGCGGGCGCCCTTACCTGCTCCCAGGGCCCGGCAGGACCTGCAGGATGTGCGCCTCCTTGTGGCCGGCCACGCCTTCCAACTGGCAGCTCTGGACCGAAGTGCGAGCTCTCGGCTGCCATTCGAGCGTGCGGCCCATGTCCTGACCGGCTTTGGGCGCGCAGGACGGTGACTTCGGGGCTGCGGAACAAGCGCACGTCCTGGAGCAGCCTGCTACGTAACACAGAGCGCCCCCCTCCTCCTCCAGCTGAAGGCAGTGGCGAGGGCACGCAGGACGGAGCCTCGGGTGGCTCCAGAGTGCCCCTGGCACTCTGTCTCTGTCCACCATCTAGTCTCCCTTCAGACCTTCATTTGGAGGTCACCTCCTCCAGGAAGCCTTCCCTGATCGGCTAGGGAGTCCCCTACCCCAGCCCAAAGGGTAGAGGAAGATCCCTAGAGAGGCCCCAGCACCCGAGGCCCTGGGTTCAAACCTCCCCTCCACCGCTTCACTTACCTGGTGGCAGACCCTGGGGGAGTTCCTGGGCCTTTGTTTCCTCATCTGTCAACACAGTTAATATAAGGACTAAGCCTGTGGCACAGGCCAGGGATGCAGCCCCACAGCCACCAGGCACATCCCTCCACTTTCATCTTTTACAGGGTTTACCCAGCCCTGAAGCTATGGCATGAACCGGTATTATCTATGTACATGTTTATTGCCATCTGTCCCAGGGTCAGCTCCCAGAGGGCAGGGCCTAGATCTGTCCCCATATTCGGAACACCCAAGTGCCTAGCAGAGAATTTGACACATAGCAGATGCACAATGACTAATATGAAAGCGCTAGATTTTTTTTTTTTTTTTTTCAGTACTGGGGGTTGAACCCAGGGCCTCCCGCTTGCATGCTCTGCAAGTCAAGTGCTGGACCACTGAGCTGCACCCCCAGTCCTTTTTTTTTTTTTTTTTTTTTTTTTTTACTTTTTGAGACAGTGTCTCACTAAATTTCGCAGACTGCCTCTGGTCTCGAACTTGCGATCCTCCTGCCTCCACCTGCCAAGGTGCTGGGATTACAGGCATGCGCCACTGCACCCGGCAGCGCTAGATTTTTTAGATTTAGGTAAAAAATCTGCCTTCAGGAAATCAGACAGTTCGGTCTGATATTTGGTTAAGGAATAATCACTATCCCCAAAGGCACTGCCTTGCCGTGTGTGACCCAGGGCAAATCACATCCCACGGGGGTCCCACGGTGCCTGCCTGGGAGCCATGGAGCAGAGGAGCTCTCCTTCCACTGGTGCTGAACCTGAGCCTGGAGAGGTGGCTGGGGGACTTTACCTTGGCCCAGCCTCAGGAGGATGCTGCTGGGGTCATCCAGCGTCGCCACGGAGGCGATGGCGCCCTTCCTAGCTGCCCAGCCAAGGATCTGGCTGTTGTCGGTAAAGGGTGGCAGCTGTGTGGTGTTGACTTCTAGGACCTCTTGGAAGATGACCAGGCTGGAGTTCTGGAGAGACACAAAGGCTGAGTCCCCTCTTCCCAAGCAGGAGGGCAGGAAGTGATCTGGGGAGGCAGCTCCCTGGCTGAGAAGAGGCCAGGCTGGTGAATGCTCAGGCTGGGGGACCAGCAGTCAACCCAGAGCCCCCAACTACTTGGTCCTCCACCCCTCTCCTTCCCACACCTGCGGGCTGTGCAGACACACGTCCTTGTTCATTCACCTGTCCCAACATCACCCCTGGCGTGATAAGCTCAGTCTACATTCAGTACCACCAAGTGGCCACTATGTGTCCCCCTCCGCACTCGGAGGGTCTGTGAGGGACACTGGCTCGCCCACCCCTGCACAGTGTTTGACAGGTACCAGACACTGAGAAATGCTTATCTGAACTGCCAGCTTCCCCCTGACACGTGGCACATGGTGGGCGGTCCCTGCACAGGGGGGAGGGAGGAAGGAAAGGAGAAAAGAAGAAATGGAAGCCAGGCGTGGGGGCTCATGCCTGTAATACCAGCGGCTCGGGAGGCGGAGGCAGGAGGGATCGCAATTTCAAGACCAGAGGCAGTCTGCATAACTTAGCAAGATCCTGTCTCAAAAAAAGTTAAAAAAAAAATAGGCTGGGCGTGCAGCTCAGTGGTCCAGCACTTGCAAAGCATGCAGGCGTGAGGCCCTGGGTTCGACTCCCAGTACCAAAAAAAAAAAAAAAAAAAAAAAGAAGAAGAAGAAGAAATGGATGAAATGAATGCACAAACGACAGATAGGGGGGTCCCTGCCCTGGGAGACTAGATGTGCATCAAGTCATTTGAAGCAACAGAAGACACAGGGTATTACTTCATAAGAAACAAAGGAGCAAGTCAGATGCCCTGGTTGGAGGGGAACCAGGAATCTGCGTGGCTCCAACTCCTCATTGCTTCCTTCGTGCCTGCCTCAGGAGAGGCGCTGCTAGGCTGGGCACAGAAATAAGGAAGACTTCCTGGAGGAGGTGCTCCAGAGGAGAGAACATTCAGAGGAAGCCGTTGGGGCCATTGAATTCCTTTGTGTTCCATCTCCAAAGCCAGGCGCATTGAGCTGAAGCAGCAGCAGGAGAAGGGCTTCAGGCTGGATGTTAAAGAGGCCTGCCGCATCGTGACGGTAGTAAGAAACTCCAGAAGGCTCCCCCCAGAACGGAGCACACTACTTTCTCTGAGGGAGTTAACTAGGAGCAGAGCGATGAGCACTGTGGGTGAGGATCCGGCCCCTCTTCGTGGGAAAGGCTGGACATAGGTGGGAAAGGTGTGCCATAGGTTTAAAATGGGAGGGGTTATCGGTAAAATGGGCTGGGATTTAGCTCAGTGGGTAGAGCGCTGCACTGCAGTCTCTGAGGCCCCGAGTTCAATTCTCAGCACCGCAAAAATGGGAGAGGGGCTTGGCAATCCACTCCCAAGGCAATCCCGAAGCACTCAGCCATTGAAAACCCTATGAGGGTCGCTATGAGTCGGAATACGACTCGACGGCACCCAACAACAACAACATCAGTAAAATGGGGCTACAGAGCCAGGCACGGTGGCGCACACCTGTAATCCCAGCGGCTCGGGAGGCGGAGGCAGGAGGATCACAAGTTGGAGACCAGAGGTAGTCTGCATAATTTAGCGAAACCCTGTCTCAAATAAAAGTAAAAAATGGGTTGCGGTGCAGCTCAGTGGTCCAGAACTTGCAAAGCATGCAAGCGTGAGGCCCTGGGTTCAACCCCCAGTACTGAAAAAAAAAAAGGGGGGGGGGGCTACAGCAGGGATCAAAGGGTGTGAAGTTTGTCAGTCGCCTGGAACAGGGTCTGACACCAGCGCCCGCATTGCCCTGTCCCCTCTGGGCAGCATCTGGTGCCAGGGCCTGACAGGTATTCTTAGGCCAGGAGGAAGGCCTGGCTGAGCTGGAGCCAGCGGCTGCAACGACCTTCCAGCCCACGGGCGTATTTCCTGTTCCTGTGTCTCCCTGGACCCTGCCAGCTCACACCCCTGCACCCCGGAAAGGGGGAGGGTGTGGGAGGAGAAGCCATGCCAAGTCCCCATCTTGCTTGGGGTCTCGATTTTCCCTTTAGAGCAGTGCACAGTAGGACACTTGGAGCGGGTCCAACTCGGCCCCCGGGGTTGGATTTGGCTGCCCCCTCCCAAGGGTTGTGGGACATTCCATGCGCCAACTAGTCCTTTGTCTGTCTGTCTGTCTGTCTCTGAGCTGCCTCTGCTGTCCCTCCGTCTGGATTCTTCATCCCCTCCCAGCTTCTGGCCTCTGCTTGTCCCCCTGCCCTCTGTCTCTGTGGCGATCCCTGAGCCCTTGGTGTCCAGGCTGCCCCTCCCACAGCCCACCCACCCTCTTTCAGTTCCCATGGTTCCTTCTATCTCTCCCCGGGGGCCCTGGCTCCTCCCCTCTGGCCTGTGAGAGACAGCTGCTACCATCTGGGGCCCCCACTCGGGCCTGCCTTTCATGGGGAGTAGGCAGGGCTGACAGGCCACCTGCCTCCTCCAGCCCTGTGCCCCTGCCATGGGGACACCTCCTCTCTCTGGTGGATGTGTTTAACACTTAAAACTTGGGCTTTTAGAAAAGAATTTGTTTTGGGCCGGGCGTGGTGGCGCACGCCTGTAATCCCAGCGGCTCTGGAGGCGGAGGCGGGAGGATCGCAAGTTCGAGACCAGAGGCAGTCTGCGTAATTTAGCGAGACCCTGTCTCAAAAAGTTAAAAAAATGGGCTGAGGTGCAGCTCAGTGGTCCAGCACTTGCAGAGCATGCAGGCGCGAGGCCCTGGGTTCAACCCCTAGTACCGCAAAAAAAAAAAAAAAAAAAAAAGAAAGAAAAAGAAAAAGAAAAGAATTTGTCTCCAGTGTGGGACAAGTCAGAGCCACTCTGCAAATTCAATGAAGCATAAAGAACAAAACAAATCTCTCTTCTAATCCCAACCCCCACCCCTAATCACAGTGAACACATAAGGTTAGGTTCTCTCCTGGCCTTTCCCTCTGTACTTAAAGTTTTTTTTGGGGGGGGGTACTGGGGGTTGAACCCAAGGCCTCAAGCTTGCATGCTTTGCAAGTGCTGGACCACTGAGCTGTATGCCCAGCCCATTTTTTTTTACTTTTTTGAGACAAGGTCTCACTAAGTTACAAAGACTACCTCTGGTCTCGAACTTGAGATCCTCCTGCCTCCGCCTCCCAAGCCTCTGGAATTACAGGCGTGCACCACCACACGCGGCTGTACTTAAATATTTTTAAATGTATGTCTTGTGGCTTTTTCAAAGACAATGAGATGATGTTTTGATGGAATGTCATTGAGTCCAATTGACCCACTGGACAGATAGGCAAACTGAGGCTACGGGAAAGATCAGAGTTGGCCAGGTTCCTTGTCTGCACCCTCACCCCAGGTTCTGCTGCTCTCTGGGTGCTCTTTGTCAGGGACCGTAGGACTCAGCAGACAGGGCCCTCACTCACAGAGGTGGACAACAGGGCTTCCCACTGCCAGGGCCACAGTCTGGGGCTGGGGACGGCACACTCACATAAGCCAAGTGCAGTGGGATCCCGTGGGCCTGGAGCTGCAGGAAGACATTGTTATTCACTACGAGGACCAGGAGCACCTCTCGGGGTTGGATGCCATTGTGTTCCGATGGCTGCAGAATCAGCTCCAGTTGTGACACCTGCAGAGAGGCAGGGGGACACGCACTAGTCAGACCTTCACAGGGTTGGGGTAGGGGCAGCCCCACCCCAGAATTTGTTTTTTTATTTGTTGTTTTTGGTGCTGGGGATCGGCCCCAGGACCTTGTACCTTCTAAGCTTCTAAACACGGGTTCTACCACTAAGCTGCACCTCCAGCCCTTAGGAGAACAACTGTGAATGCCTCGTTTGGCTCATTTGGGCTGGAACTGAGTGGCCTCTCAGCAGCGACCAAAGAGACAGAGGAACAATGGGGAAGGAGTCACCAACTCCGTGCAAAGGGCATCTCCAAGTCCCACTGATGCTCGAAAGCATAGTACACAGCGGGCGCTCAGTAGAAATAATAAATCTTGCTGGGCATGGTGGCACATGCTTGTAATGCCAGCGCTTGGGGAGGTGCAGTAGGAGGATCATAAGTTCAAGGTCTATGAGGGCTACGTAGCAAGTTCCAGGCCAGCCTGGGCTACGCAGTGAGATGCTGTCTCAAAAATGAACTAACAAAAACCAGAGAGAAAAAATATCGATTGACGATTAAATGAAGTTCAGGCTCATTCTAATTTTTTTTCTTTTTCTTTTCTTTCTTTCTTTCTTTTTTTTTTTTCTGTTTGTTTGTTTGTTTTTCTGTGTGTTTGTTTGTTTGTTGTGGTACTGGGGGTTGAACCCAGGGCCTCACGCTTGCAGGCTCTGCAAGTGCTGGACCACTGAGCTGCACCCCCACCCCATTTTTTTGCTTTTGGAGACAGGGTCTCACTAAGTGATGCAGACTGCCTCTGGTCTCGAACTTGCGATCCTCCTGCCTCTGCCTCCTGAGCCGCTGGGATTACAGGCGTGTGCCAATGCGCCCAGCGATGAATTTTTTTTTTCTTTTTGGTTGGCTGGGACTCACCTTGGCCATTCATTCAGCATGTATTTTCTGAGCCTGTATGGAAGGCCAGGTGCTACTCTCTGCGCAGGTAACTCATGGAGAGTGATCAAGCTGAGACCAGAGTCTCTCCTGAGATACCGGGCCCCGGGCTTCTGAGTCCACAGACCCAGGGATAATTGCACAGATAGCAAAGGCAAGCGAGAGCAAGGAAGATTTTTATTGAAAGGACAAAGCCTCTGTACAAATGGAGGGCATCCTGACCTGGTAGCCAAGGTGGGGCTGTTGTCTTGTGTGTGTGTGTGTGTGTGTGTGTGTGTGATACTGGGTGTTGAACCCAGGGCCTCGCACGTGCATACTTTGCAAGTGCTGGACCACTGAGCTGCTCCTACAGCCCATTTTTTAACTTTTTGAGACAGTGTCTCACTAAATTACGCAGACTGCCTCTGGTATCGAATTTACGATCCTCCTGCCTCTGCCTCCCCGGTCACTGGGATGACAGGCGTGTGCCACCATGCCTGGCACGCATACCATTATTTCAACGTAAGAATATAAAGTTGAATTCATCTCTGTCTTGAGATGTACCCAGTGCATTAAAAAAATTTTTTTTCTTTTTTTCTTTTGGTGCTAGGGATGAAACCCAGGGCCTCATACACTGAGATCCACCTCTAGCCTGCATTCATTTTTTTTTTTCCAGTACTGAAGAGTTGAACCCAGGGCCCCTCACATATTTTGCAAGTGCTCTGCCACTGAGCTGCACTGTAGCCTAGTTTTTTATGTTTCATTTTGAGACAGGGTCTCACTAAGTTACATGAGCTGCCTCTGGCCTCAAACTCATGATCCTCCTGCCTCATCCTCCCCAGTCACTGTACAACACTTATGCGGGGCTCTCTATGTGCTGGTGCTCTTCTAAGTGCCTTACACAGTAATGCCTTCAACCCTCAAAACAACCCTCGGAAGCAGGTCCCATTATTATTCTCACTTAGAGGGGAGGAAACCAAGGCATGGAGAAGGAAGGTCGCTTCTCTTAACTACGATGCTACTCTGCCACGCTGTTCCTCACCTCATTCCCAAGGGGAAAAAAAGAAGGCAGGTCGAGCTTTTGTCTAAAGAGTGATCCTGCTCTGCTCCCAGGCTTTCTGAGCCAGTGGCCTGTGAAGGAACAGGGGACGGCTGCTGGCGATACAGCCCCAACACCTCAGAAGCCCAGCGCAGAGCCACGAGGACAAAGACAAATGGAAACGCGTTCCTGAGCCAGCCCAGCTCACACAGAAGAGCGTGCGCAGCCAGGGAGCTGACCCCAAGTTTCCTCCGAGCTACCAGCAAGGAGATGACTATTTCATGATGAGACACCAGTGGAAAGTTTTGGGATTTAGCTTCTAATCAACGCCTGTGTTTCCCCAACAACGTCACGAATCCAGAGACAGCACTTCAGCCCCTGGAAAATTGTGCTCAGAAATATTTCCGTTACTCAATAACGATGCTATGAGCATTCTTTGTGAGCGACTATGCTTTTGAAAGAAAGAAAAAGCGCAAATAATATCATTTCAT